>JANIJG010001941.1:11938-25770 GCA_024611175.1 Megaceryle torquata | reverse complement strand
ATTTAATTCTAAATACTTTTTGTTTCATACACTTGATAACTTAAGTGGGCCACCTCAAATGATTTTTTTTTGGCTGCAGAACAGGCATAATTTAAGAACAAAATGTCTTTACTTTGATTTTCATACACTGGTGGCCCAAGAAACCATTAATCAGAGAGATTACAAATACAAAGTGGCTGTTCACAATTAATTGGTTTACATAGCCTGCAGAAAATAATATGCCATAGGTATTTTTTGTATTCCAAACGAAAGGATATTATTAAACTTGCAAAGTTAAGTACACCAAAGCTAGAAAATGCAACCTTACTTTTTCCTGCTGCACTGAACTTATGCTACAGGCTCTTAATTCTCTATCTGCGTACTTTTTCTTTGTTGACTCATTCAATGCACCATTATGGCTGTAGCTATAACTGACAAGCACAAGCAATCATCATTCCAGCACCTCGTGTCTGTGCGTTAGTACCATGTTCTAGCAAAGTAGATCTCAAATTGGAATTCCACATGCATAGATTTTCGTAAGAAGTGTGAGAAAGGAATCACACAGGCGAGCAAAACCCTGACTGTTAACACCAATCTAGAGAGACTCCTCCTGCTAAGAATTTCTGTGATACAGAGCTTTTCATGGCTGCACACTAGAAATTTGCCTGCACATTCCTATGAAATCTCTGCCACTGTCCATTTTTGAAGAGCAAATGATAGCTCAAGCAGAGCATGGGAGAGTTCAGATATCCTCTGGCTTGCTCTGGGAGATGACCCAAAAGGGACTGCAAGGAACCAGTCCACTGAAATGATCTGGCTTGTGACTTTGATACGTAATAAAAGCTAGGTCTCCACAAAGGCAGATGCAGCCTATGATATCCAGCAGCTGCACAAACAGGGAAGATTTCCTGTTCCCACTAGCATGATGTTAGGTTCTCAAGAAGGTCAAAGGTATGGAGCTGACCTGAGTCTGAAAGCCTGATCTGTGCAAGTTTTCATACTCTCTCAATTGCTGCTTGAAAGAGTCAAGTTACTTTTTTCTTGACTAGCACAGTCACTTTCATCCTAATTGGAGGCAGTGTGAGCGTTTGGTAAATTAAGAAGGCCTGTGCTGTTTAGACAGACTCCTCCAAGCACTTCAGCGAGACTGTGCTGAATTAGTTTTGGCTGGCTGTGGTTCTAAAAGAACATTCAGAGACAGAATAATTTTTTAGCTTGAAGCTACAACATATAATTTATGCTTTTAATTTCAAATTCTAAAATGCGACAGGAGAGGTGGGAGGAAGTTGAAGCAAAGAGTTGGGGAGAGGGCAATTACTTGTCAAAAGATCTAAATCAAAGATATTGATCCGGCATTAATTGTGACATATTTTTTATATTCTGAAGATGTAAATGTTTATAAAACAACAGTTTTCCCTTCAGTTTAAGTGCAAGAGATAATTCAGTTCAGATTCGGCTTGTGTCTCCTTTTGCTGTCGAAAGATGAATAAAAGGAGCATTTTTTTGCAAAACACTACACATCCCTATATTAAAAGCACATAAGTGACTTTCCATCCAAAGTCTTATTTTCAGTAGTGACTTACATATCAAGCTGAAATCCTGACCTCACTGAAGTCAAATGCAAAACTCTCAGTGGAAGGTGATTTATACAATGTGAAATGGAAGAGATTCTGAAGGCAAGGAGCCTCAACCTAGATAAAGTTCTAGGTGTTCGAAAGCCTTTTGATTTGATTTAATTCTCCCTCCAAAAAAGAGAGATTCAGCCCTGCTTTTCACACAAAGTGTATGATTTAATTTCTCATATTTCATAGAAGGTCACTAAAACATAGGAAACAAAGACAAATCTAATGCTATATCACTACTTTGCATCCAACGGATGGAAGCATAATGAAAGGAGCAGCTTCTGAAGTGTTTATTTTATTTTCCGTATTAATTTGTTATTTTTATTCTAAATTCACTTCTACTTTTTACAATGAATAAGAAGAAACCATCCAATATAATAAACCCTCCAAATATAAATAATTACAGCTGCATCAGGATGTCTGCATGCACTTACACACTCCATGGATATTCTACAGTCTTTCTTTGCACTCTGAATCCCAGTTGACTGTAAGAATAAAATGTTATTCTTTAGCTCCTAATCTCCTAACATTGTTATATATTGAAATTTAATTAGTCCTCCCCATAAAAGCATTGGAGTGCACAGGATTTACCTCCGAGAAGACCAAGGGACAGAAATGTGAATAAAAGTCTCAACACCTTACAGTGATGCCTAGAAGAGCACAGGAATTCTTGGATTTCAGCACTAGGTTGATCCGTTAGATCATACTGCAATGTGCCTTCTGTTCATGAATATTTTTTCTCCATCCTCTAGGATGAATTACAAGCATAAATCTTCTATGCACTGATGAGAGAAAAGTCTTTCATCTTAGTGAATACACATCTGGTACCTCCTATTCAAACAGATTGATTCCTACTTTAAAGACTCATTATATTGCATTATACAAGGAGGTGTTTTATGCCTTGAGTTATATTTGTGTGCTAGAGCATGTAACAAATAGTATAAGGCTGTGAAATATTAATAACAGGAAATTTCTGACATTTTTTCCTTTTCAAAAAAGCATTTTTCAAAATTTTTTCATGACTTATTTATCTCTTAAAAATTCAGAATCAGTCATTTCATGGCAAAGAGAAATAATTCTATTACACAGTGATAATAGTTCATATTCTTCTTGGTCAATGATATTAAATATATGATCTGATTGGTCCCAGTACCAATTCAACATCTTAGTACTTAGTGTACAGCTTAACAATTTTCAATACAGTAGTAAATAGTTATAAAATCCACAGAGTTAGATATGTGGCACAGTATTTTAACTTGAAAGCAATTTCCCAAAACTCACAGATTTTTTTTTTTTCCTCTCTGTCATTCTCATTCATATATTTCTTTAATTTTATTTTCTTTCTAATGTTTTTGAAAGCTGTCCTACATTCCTTGGCCATTTTATTGGCCCATAGCTGGGCAAGAAATATAAGAACTGTTCCATAAGAAGTCTACTTCAAAGTATAAACTTCCCATCAACTTCTGTTGGCCTGAGATCAGACATTACAACCATGTTTTCAAGCTGAACATAGAGAAGCAGAAGCCTGTGTTACTACTGCATTCCCCAGAGTCAGTTGGGTGCCCAGACAAAATAACTTGCAAGATTCTTAATGCTTGAATTTGGTTCACTGTCCACAACCTAACAAGATGCTCAGACATGCTTTAATGCATTTAAAATGCTTCTGTGGCTACCCGTGTACTTAAAATTAACTGTGTGCCTACGTGCGCTCCTATCTTTAGTAAGGTAATGACTTTTTCTACATTTTATGTTCAGTTTCCCTCGAGACTTTGACTGAAAGGAAAAAAATGGCCTTGCTAAAGAGATATTTAAATTATACACATTAAGATCCTAATTCATCTGACTGTGTTTGAAGAAGCACATCTCTGTTCCTCTGTGGAGCGTACACAGAAAGCCTTGATGGACTAGCTTATTGATGCTGATATCTAAGTACGTATCTTTTGCAACAGTGTTCAATATCCTGTAAGATCCCTGGTTTAGTAAACTGGCTGAAAAACTGTGTGGGGGTGGAGAGCAAGAAATGGCATCATAGGCACTCTGAGTGCTACAGCTACGTGTGACTCCAGCTGTGGCTCAACTAGAGAAGTTTCAGAGAACATGTGACACTTGCCTGATGCCTGTGTGTGGCCTTCAGAATTCAAGGAGACTTCTGTTCCTTTTTTGCCTATGCACATAAAAAAATAGTTAATTTTTTTTTCCCCAAAGTGATGTGTTCTTAATATAGTTGTCATTACTTTAAATGCTTTCATAATAACATTGCATTGTGTGGCAGGAAGCAGAAAGGAGGCCAGAACAGAACACTGGATGAAAAGCAGATGAATGAAAGCTTCAGTGCTGCTTTTCAAAAGATGCAACAAAGCTTCCTTTTCTTGACAAGTGAAACCAGCATCTCAATTAATTGTATTATATATTCAGAAAATAGATATATTCAGAAAAAAAACAACATAAGCACCGAAAAATCTCCACCTGGTTTACCTTTTGCACACACCTATGATGGCTAAATGAGTGTCTACAGGAAGGAAATAGGACCACATTGCTGAGATCCGAGAACTCATGTCCTGATCGTGGGTACAGCACATGCTGCCTATCCTGCTGGGCTGTTTGCATCCTGAAATGCTTGGGGGAGGAAAACCAGTCCATGATATATTTCCATCAGGAGTAAAATTTGTGCTAAGGAAGTTCCTTCTTCTTACCCTGATACTTGTTTCCAGACCATTTGCTGTAATTCACTGATCATATTTGCACTAATGTCACTGTCTGTGTTGAGTTGAGCCATAAGCCAAACGAGGACTCTGACTTGGAAAGCCACCTCCAAAAAAACTTGGTTTAAGTTGGGATGTTTCATTGATCTGATTTACAACCCACCCTGCAGGCAACAAGCTGAAATGCAGAGGTAGAAATGCACAGCACCTCCTCAACAGGAAGGAGGGTATGGGTGGGAATCTGCAGCCAGGTTCATCCCTGGGGAAAACACACTCCTCGGCTACAGTCTTGGTGGAAAGGATGTTCAGTATCACTTCAATATTCCCTGCTTTGTCCTGCGAGTATGTGTCTACAGGTGGATTAGATGATCATTACAGGTTCCTTCCAACTGCAATTGTCTATTCTATTCCATAATAAATCTATGTCTACAGAAATAGTACCTTTACTGGGCCTGTCAAAAAATATAGTCATTACATTATGACTATAGCCCTGTGGATTTATTTCTTTTTCAAATTCCTTTCCATCTCCCCCAAAAGCTGAATAAGAAGGAATTTAGCATATTTAAAGACATCCACAATCATAAAACCAGATTCTTATGTGTTTTGGAGTAGTCAATATTTTGAAGGGGCTTCCTAAAAGTTACAATGTTAAGACGATTGCTGTTAAGTGGTATAAACTCACCTTTTCCATACTCCTTTCCTGTTGTATTAATGTCATGCTTTGCCTGGAAAAGACAGAAACAATTGAGGGATACAGAAGTTAAGAAAATATTAGTACAATTCCTCTGATATATAATTTAGGAATCACATAATAAATGTGTTGGTTCCAATAAGCAAGAACATAACTATACTAAAAAATAAATGAATTGAATTTTACCATGGATATATGAAAGCTACAACACAAAGCTGAAAAAAAAAACCTCTTCAAGAGCATTTGAATTATAAGATCTGTCACATAGATAACCTTCTGAAGGAAAGAGATAACACAGAGATAAGAAATCTGCATAACTACATATTAATCACATTATTTTTTTCCCCCATAAATGCCTAGTATGCTTTATTTGTATGTTGTTGAGGTACAAAATGAAAAATGTGAGTGATGAGAGATGATGGCAAAGGAAAGAGTGGATTGAAGAGAGAATTTTTACAGAATAGTTATTGAATGAAGCTGGGGTGTAACTTGAGGGCGGTACCCAAAAAAATTGATTCTTAGAAGAAGAGTCAGAGAGCACAGCGGTACTGGAGGGAACTTTGACAACTGAGGGAGGTGACCAACCATAGAACCCTTATAAAGGCTAAAACCACTTATTCCACGGGTATACCCTATTACTGATTTTAAAAAATTTTTCTAATTTTGATTTAAATTTTGTACCTAACATTTACTATAAGAAAACACATATATACACGCATACGTACAGAGAATTTTCATCCTTAATCTTATCTGGTCAGACAAAATATTCCAAAATGAACTGACATGTATTGTATACCTTCATGCCCTAAGGAACAGCAGTTTCATATGCACTTGTAGGCATCCTCTTTAGGCTCTGCCAGTCAAAAGATGCGGTGTTGTTTGGTTTCCTCCACAGTCAGCAAGACTGGATAGTAAGGATGCTGATATCAACTGGTCAACTGATGGGGAAGAAGCTCCTGTGACAGTTGCAAATGTCTGTTTTATGGATGAGTAAAAAGTGACAAGGAGATGGGCTCTGGCATAGGTGTGATCCTGACAGTGCATGGGTCTGCAGTGGACACAGGGCAGCTCAGAGGGCACGGGCACTATGAGGGTCTCCATACAGTAACCTCACTTTCTCACCCAGGGGCTCTATCTATGTAGCTCTTATCTACACACCAAACTGCTGTCAGAACCAAAGACAAGCTTTTCTTTTTCTGACTTTTTGTAATCTGTTGGGGATTTTTATTGGTTGTTTTCTCTGTATAATTACTAAAAACATAGTTGACAGTCATGTAGTGACCTTTCCCTAGGAAAATGTAAGCATTTCATAAATATATTAATATGGGGAGTTTTGTCAGTGCTGTGCAATATGCATGTGTATTGTGGTCTGCATCTTGCTCTTTTATGAGCTTAATTAATAGTTTGCCCATTTTTAAATGTGTTTACAGCTTGCCAGTAGTTCCAGAAAGTGAACACAATGAATACCTCCACTGCATTCCAGTGCTGGAACGTGTCCAGAGAAGGGTCATGAGGATGATCAAAGGGCTGGAGCACCTCTCCTATGAGGACAGACTGAGAGAGCTGGGAATGTTCAGTCTGGGGAAGAGAAGGCTGTGGGGAGACCTTACTGTGACCTTTCAATATCTTAAGGGGGCCTACAAGAAAGCTGGGGAGGGACTTTTTAGGCTGTCAGGCAGTGATAGGACTGGAGGGAATAGATTAAAACTGGAGAGAATTTGATTCAGGTCAGACATTAGGAAAAATTTCTTCACCATGAGGGTGGTGAGACACTGGAACAGGGTGCCCAGAGAGGTGGTGGAAGCCCCATCCTTGGAAGTTTTAAGACCAGGCTGGATGGGGCTCTGAGCAACCTTCTCTAGTGGGAGGTGTCCCTGCCACTGGCAGAGGGGTTGGAACTGGATGATCTTTAAGGTCTCTTCCAACCCTGACAATTGATTCTATGATTCCATTCTAGACTCTACCAAGTGTTTTTCTTCAGTCACTTCTATAAAATTAATAGATTGGCCATGTGGTATGCCAGCCAATAATATGTATACATCTGGAACTTCCAAAGCCTAGATTTTGTTTTCTTCAAATTTAAGAAATATTTGTTTCTCCAGATGCTAGATGGAAGGGTTAGAAATTTTTTTCTTGACACGTATCAAAAATGGTCACCAAAATGGTGCTATTTATAAGGCATCTCTCATGAGAACATGGGCTTAACAGGTGTATTACTGTGTTTAAAGAGATGTGGTGTCCAGGGTAAACTTCACACATAGAGATTACTGGAAATACAGAAGATTGCTGCGTGCACATGGAACACAAGTCAAGAAGGTATCCTACTCTCCATTCCAGGGGATTACCTTAAGTGTGATGCTGTACTCTGACTGCGTGGGTGTTGAGAAAAGACAACCAGGTGGCCCACACTAATTTGAATCCCACAATTAACCACATTTCTTCTCGAGGAATTTTCTGCAATGCAGTTCAGAAACACTGCTTCTCTGTTTCTTTTCAAAATGTGTGTGCTGCTCGGCTGACAGAACACCTGAATATACTTTCAGGCAAGAGGCATGTGTGTATACTTCTTACTGAGTAGCTTTTTTTCAGCTGATTTCACCTTTTTATAAGTCATCTGTGAACAGATTACGAAAGTCTCAACAGCACTTTTTACATCTAAGTACTGTAGCATTCCTTTTCGGGACCATTTCCATGGCTACTGATAATGTCACACACTTTCTGCCTTGTCAGAACCTGTCACTATCCATACATCCAACACTCTAAACATCAAAGTGATTTGCAACCAATTTACTGAAAAGCTCCAAGTGTCTTCTAAAGTAATCTCTGTCACTGGAAAAATACCATTTTTGTAAGAGGCAGCTTCATACTTATCAAGCTTTATAACACATTATAATGCAATAGATTGCATATAAAACTGCAGTAGCTCACACTCTTAAGATCAAGGGTGCAAATCCTAGAAAGGATGAAATCATTAAAGCCTTGGTGGAATCTTCATTAATTGAAACATACAGGTGCTGTATTTTACTCAGCTCAACAAAGCTCCAAATAGCTAACCAGAGTAATACACTTCAGTACACACATAGGTGTCTAGTCTGTGTGGTGTTACATAGCTGTTTCCATCAGTTGTGGTAATCTGGCACAATATATAATTACAGATCCACCTATTAAAAGGGCTATGCAATTTCCTGTATAGCTGGCATTATTTTTTTCTACTTAAGCCAACAAAAGATAACAATTATATGTAATGGAATGCATTTAATTTCTATTGACATTCATAGGAATTCAAGGCAGAAAGGACCGCTGTCCTCAGAACATAAGAACAAACTTCTGGACCAACCACTGATCTATCTCAGTGTTTCTGTTTAAGACAATGGTCAATAGCAAATGCTTGGAGAAAGAATAAAAGTACAATAAAGGTCAAAGATGCAAGAGATGTTTTTAGCTCACATGCCTTTTTAAATCCTAGCAATCTACTGAGAGCTCCTGTACAAGAGGTTACAGCTCCTCTCTTCATGAAACGCTAATCTGACACCCTGCAAAAGATAAGCTGTCTGATGCAGTGGGAAAATTGCAGAAATTATTACAGAAAGAAAACTCCCACATCAACTCAGTTTTAAAGTTTCCAGATGTGGAAAAGCTGCCACTGACTTCGCAAGGTGTCAGATGTTAGCTAAACTTGCTGTTGTAGAAGCCGTATCTCTCAGCTGAGTAATCACAGCTTCTACTTTGTCATTAAACTTTTGTTTCATGGGCTGTGGCACCTTATTATAAATTTCAGATCCTATTGCTGGTACATTTAGATTGTGACTGAACTACCACAATTTTTATCTATTGATTACTGAAGTGGAGTTCCTCAGTTTTCTTACTATAAGGCTTTTATTTCACTTATTTAAGCATTTGGAGTCTCAGTATAGTAAATATATCCTTCTTGAAATGTGGGCAACAGAACTGGACACAGCAGGCAAGGATCCTTTGTCATGACAGTGCCAAAGAGTGTTCCCAAAAGCTCATTACTACTACTTCATATTGCTGCTGACACAGATCCTGAATATTTAACTGGCCTTATTAACATTCATAATAAGACTGTCACACCTACAACTCATTTCATGCTGAACCTTGCCTCTAACCCCTAACCTAATAAATAAATAAATAAATCAGCACCTTCTTAATATCTCTGTTCTTGAAATATGTTCTTCCTCATTCTAAAATCAGATTTAAACTTGGTCTTTTTAATACATTTTGTCCTAAACTTATTAAATGGCCCAATCAGTTTTATTAATGATCTGTGATCTGCACAATGTCATGCTGCCCAATACCTACAGATTTTAACAGTAAGAATTCTGTCTACTTTCTCACAGCTTAACATGCTTTTGCAGGATATTTATTTTATTTTATTTTTTGTGCTGCAACCCCTCTGTCCCTTTTGATGACTGAAGACAACTCACTGATAACAGCCCTCAGAACTGGCCTTTATATTTGTTTCAGAGGAGGTGGTAAATCCTAGAGCAAGAAACAATTTATGGTCTGACTGAGAGTGTAGTCATCTTCACACACTGATCACTACTTAAATGATTGTCTCTACCTGCTTTGCACACTTTGCCTTTGTCCCCTGAACTGTAGAATCTCAACTATCTTGAACTTCCTCTGTAGTCATAGTTCTTCTGAATCTCTTAGACCTAGACCATCAGTTCCCAATAGTTTTTGTTATTCATCTCTCCTTTACTGGAGTAGAAAGAGCATCGTTAGCATTTGCCAAAAACCAATCAATCTGCCCTTTTCCCCCCCCAATGATATATTTATTATATACTCACTCATCTTTGCCAGTTCCCCTCTTTAATACTTTATATTCTACCCTTTTTCTACTGAGCAATATACCAGCACCAGTTATTGTCTGCTTTTCTTCTTGTATTTTGGAAAACATTTCATATCCTCTTTAACTTTGATGGACATGTGTCTTCTGTACTTTTACTTTTCTTCTCAGTTTTCTACAGTTTATATTCAGTTTTGGTTTATAATCATTCACATCAACTTCCTTTGTTTTTGCTGTTCCCACTTTAGAAATAAAAAAAAACCTGTCAGCTTAGGGTTTTTTTCATTCATCATTGCAATCTCCTTTCTTAGATGTGTGATTATGATTTTGGCTCAAGTAGTGAAACATTTGTTAAGTTCTCCCAGTTACCATTCACATTTTTTTTCAAGTTATTGTTTCTCAGCTGATTGATCACATAACTACATACAGTTTTTAAAGCTATCTTTCCAACTAATGTAAAAAAAAGAAACAATTACACATGGATGTGAGTACACATGCAATGCCTATGCCAATGTATATCCTGGTAGTTGTAAAAAAGTTTTATTTTTACAAAACCTTGCATTCCTAAATAAGCACAAATTCTGTGATCATTCTTCCATGTGTATCAATATGAGTTTAATAAAGGGTTATTCTCCAATAACAGTCCAGGATTTCTTTATTTCTCTGTTTTACTTCCTGTGGTGCTTTGATAAATTTTCTCCTCGATTTTTTTTTTTTTCTTTTGCTTTTTTTTAATACTAAGGATTGGGGTTTTTTTTTAATTCCTTTCCACTCTCTCCCCTTGCTGATAATTTAGCACTCTCCTGATCAGTTTGGCTGTGGAGATCTGCCCTCCTTTGACTAAAATGGAGACTTTCCAGATTTCACAGCTGCTGCTTCTTTTTGAAAGTGGTCTGCTTCTCCAACATACTAAACACTTCATTTTATTTTTATCTAGCAGTCAAATTTCCAGAATCATCTTCTTCCTGCTTTCTGTTATTCAGAAGATAGGAATCTTGCAATAGCCTCTCCATTCCTCCTTCTTTGTAATCCTTCATAACTATCTGATTCTGAGAAAGTCAAAGAACCCTTTCTGCTTCCTATCTTATCATTGAGGAATGATTTTTTTCCCCCACTTATCTTAACACAGAACTGGTTCTTCTTTATAGACAGTTTAGATGATCTCCATGAGCATATGTAATAGCAAAGGATTGGGCTGGGAGTACATTTTTATTTGACCACCTGGCTTTGAAAGATAGCTTTTGCAGGTTTCCTTTAGAAACTTTGTTGATATTTAAGAATTTATTTTTATCTTCATTGCAGAACCAGAGTTTCTTTAAGATGACAAAAGTTTTTTAAAAGGAACTATGTCTCTGCAGTCAGAGTATGTTGTTTGATATCTGTTTGCAAATCAGGGGTTTGAGACTTGTATATAGATGACATTATTAGGCATTATTTCATGAAGGCTATATGTTTCTTCATAATGATCATCAACATTCCAAGTCACTCAGAGCAATCTACCCCATACCAAAGTAGTTACATGTGCCTTCCTGAAGCAAGGACAACTGTACACAAGGAAAAGTAAGAGAACTTAGAAATCATTCCCAGTCTTTTGATATAGAGAAAATCAACCTCAATACTTCTATAGAATATGAGTTGGGTTTCAAGATAAAAAATCTGGCATTTTGAGCCATGACACGGAAATCAGCAGAGGTGGCAAAATGCACTCAAGAAACTGGATAAATATTCATGTGGTTAATCTGTGTTGAGCTTATTTCTACCTCTGTTAGTAGTTTTTTAAAACTGAAAACTGCTGATGGAGCAGAGGCTGGATCCCTTGCAACTGAGAGCCCCACAGACACAGCAGATCTGCACCCAATTACAATACTAGAAGCAAAAATAAGAAGAACTTTCATGAAACTCCTTGCAGTCTCTCTGGTTGTAATCAGTATCCAATCTAATCTATCTAAAAGCTTTTCTGATTAGGGGGCATATTCATATGAGAAGCCATAATTAAGAAGAGCAACAGGGGGAACTGTTATTGTCTGGCATATGAGATCCCTTGTGGATAGCAAGAGCATTAGCAAAACAATTTGGCAGCTTTTAGCTAAACACTCAGTGCTGTCACAGCAATGTTTTTCCCTGGCAATCTACTTACAATTTTATCAGCAGCAATATTAATGTCTAGATCTTTCTTTTGCTCTTTTAAAAATACATAAATTATGCAATAGATTTTTTTTTTTTAAACTTATAGTTAAACAGGACTCTTAGTTGTAAACAATGAATTTAGTACCTATATTATAATGACCTAACCAAAATACCAACAAAAATGGAATAGTAATGAGGGATTTCACCAACAAAGTAATGGGTAAAAAAATTACAAAGGCGTGTATAACAGGAAGAATTCTGTTGAAGAGATGGGAAGACAATAGGAGAGGCCACACCAGATATATATGGCAACAACAACTCATCACTAAAAGTCAACTTTGATTTTAAAATACCATTTTGAGTCATCTGAGAATTGGTAGTCAATTATGCTGTTTGTAGGAAAAGACTGTGGCAGCTCAGGTACTGCTGCCTTACTATTCACCAAGTAAGATGTCAGCTTCTCCGCAGCAGCCATATATTCAATCTTCTTAATGGCAAAGACTAAACCAGACTTTAACATCAAGGATTCCTGCAGGATTTCTGCTTATCTGGTTTCTGACAAGATACCTATAAGGACCTCTGCCCTTCCATATTCTGACAGTCCTTTCTCTTAATTCACTTATTCTGTTGTTGGAAGAAAGAGAGGGGAGAAGTGAGAGAGACAGAGAGGCACAAATAGCTTCCCTGATGTGACCAGCCACAGAATGATCAATTAAAGGGAGGTTTCTTTTTCAATTTTGAAGGCTTTGATGTTCTACTATGGGATTTTCCTATCTCTAACATTTATTACACAGAAAGCTCTCTAAATACCAGCACTTCCACAGGGAAGGACCAAAGTAATGTTCATCCCTTTCTCCCAGTCGGGAAATCTTGTGGTATTTTTCATCATCTGTCTCTAATATGATCTTCAAACAAATAATAGGAATCATCAGCCTCCTTGCCAGATAGAGCAAGGCTTTCCTGATATCGATAAGCTTAATATGACAAAAACCTCAGCCTAAGCAGAGGAGATACAGAAAAAAAAATAATTCCCTTTGCAATGTATAACTAAAATGGGAGAGAAAAATGTCACAGATAAACCGTGCTTTAAGGTAAATGAAGGGATATACCATTCAGATTGCTGAAGAAGTTTAAACTTTTCTTTCTCCTCGTTTTGCTACTGTCAAAGTATATGATTCCAAGGTAAAAAGACATCAATAGTTCAGTTAATAAACCTTTTAGTCATCTGATAAACTAACCTGGGAAGCCTGTTTTTTTTAATGAGAGGCATAACAGGTGAAGGAGACCACAAGCCTGTGCCAGATCATAAAATAGTGAATTAGAAAAGAATTAAAAGACTTGTTCAGATGTCTAAGCCTCTCAGTGCACTATTTAGAAATTAATGTCTAATATAGATCATGCAAATGATACAGCTATTATGATCATGGTACCTTATCATACTGTGTGATTTCTTCATTGATTGTCATGTACTATCTTTAGGCTTTTTATATACATGCTCCGAGAAAAACTGAGACATCTGTTTAGGGTTTGCCTCATTTAGTTTTCTCTTAGTGTCAGCATGCAGAGCTGTTTACAGTAAAAGGGAATTATGTTTCAAGATTAGGCACTTAGTGTGAGGTTTCGCTCAGTACCACTTCCAAATGTCACGTTTACAAGAGATAGAAAAATATATAGAGTCTAGCTTTTTTCCCTGTAGACCTTGTATTTAACTAGCAACCTCCATGGCTTGATCTCACCCTCAGAAAAGGCATTTAATTACTTGCAAAAAGTAAGAGAGATAAAAATCTTCCTTTTCTTTCTTTTTTTTTTTTTTTTTTTTTTTTTTTTTTTAATTTTTTTACCCAAGAGGGTAGTGTCAGGGTGGTTTAAGGAATGGTGTTGGGTGGTTGGGAGGCAAATTT
>JANIJG010001941.1:0-11573 GCA_024611175.1 Megaceryle torquata | reverse complement strand
TTAAAAGAGATAAAAATTTTCCTTTTCTTTCTTTTTTTTTTTTTTTTTTTTTTTTTTTTGTAAATCTTTACACAGAGAGAGGTAGTGCAGAGGTAGTGAAGGAATGGTGGTAGACTGATGGGAAGCCAATTATGGTTCTCCATTTCTCAGCATTGGCTTTAATTAAAGCTGTGGGGTTGCAGTATTCTAATTTCACTCCCTGGAGGAGGTACCTAAGCAACCTTCAATCAATTGAGAAGAACTCTACCACACCCTTCAATCAATTGAGAACTCTGCCTCAGGACATTGCTAGAGAGTACTGCTGTACTTACGAGGATTTATTAGTCATAGATCCTCATAAATAATCTCTCCAAGTATTTTCAGGTACCAGGAAGTCATGCGTTTCATAAGGACATATATAAAGCATATTTATTGTCTTCATTTTGTTCAGGTGTAATTCAGCTAGGCTTCCCAACTTGTTGGTGTGGGTACGTAATTTGGCTGTGTCCTGACTGCACATCAGGATAAGATCTGAGTATAAATTTTTCTTCAGCGTACCTTGAGTCTCACTGGAGCAAACACAACCACCAATACAGGAAGGAAGGAATGAGCAATAATACCTTGAATAACCTGGCATCCAAGGGACCACAGCTGTAGGCTGGACTTGCAGAGCTCACCAGTTCGTTTACACAAAACCAAGAAGGTGTAAATGGCACTTCATTTTTAAGTCAGCTTTTCTCTGAAAGAAAGTGAGAAGAACAGAACACAATATTGGCTTCTGTCTTTTACTGGTAATGATCTTAGCACTAATATAATATCTGAATGTAACTGAAAAAGAAAACTGATAGATGTAGTTGCACAAAATATAATAATTGCAGGTTTTAAGTTCAACATCAGAAAAAGAATTGGCATGATTGCTGATGAAATGAATCCCTTTCTGGAGAAGGGTTTGTGATTTTTTTCTTAGTCAATTCATCCTTTGGACAACACAGCTTTTGCAAGGATTGTGTCTCAGCAAAACCAGAAAAAAATCTTCCCCAAACATCTAGTGAATGCAAAATAAACAAACAAAACCCATCATCATTCCTCCTTACAATTGGGAAAGTTGAGCATATGGAGGTGTGCACTAAAAAAAACCATTTTACTTATATAGTTTATCACATAAGTGACATCGGTACATTTCAGATCTCAGGAGTACGGTGATTTCCAAAATAACTCCATTTAATTAAAGTAGAAAAGTGAAAAATTTTGTTTGTACTTCCAGTGGAAGACAATCAGTTTAGAAAGTTGATTCTGTTTCAGAATGATGACTTAAACATTCTGAGGGAGGATTTGAAAAAGCTTAAATGCAGTACTTACAAAAGCTGCATTCCCATAAGGTAGACACTGTGTCCCTGTGTCCTCATTTAAGTATTCTTATCGTAAAGTCAGGTAGGGGCTCTTTCTACTCCTCTTACAGATCCCATCTAGCCTATTCCCAATTCAGTTGGGAATTGGAGGTCAGGCAGACAAGAGCTTTCTACAAACTCTTTCTGAAACTTTCTGGTTGTTCTATAGACTTTTTGGGTTACTGGCTCATGTTTCTTCTGTGCTTTATGCCTGTTAGACTGAATTGCAATGATCAAACTTGATCTCCCTTTTAGAGAACTGCCTCACCTCAGCCTCATTTCAGGTTTCCCTGACATCTCAGCATTTCACAAACAGTCAGATCTTTGTGGAAATCAGACTGGAATTTTATTTAATCTTGGCTTCAAGTGTGGTAAAACAGGCAGACGCCAACCCCCAGCACAAAGTTACAGGACAGCAAGAAATCAAATCAGTGACCTCAAAAATTTATTGCTCACTAGTCAGAATACTTTTCTGACTAATGCAGGCAAGTAAAGAAGAATTTGTAACTGAATTGTTTTCATAATTTTTGGTAATTTAGCAAATCAATGGAGAATATGACAAACCAGATTTTTATCTCTTTTACTACGAAGTCCATCTCAAGCTGATTGTAGCTGGAGATGCACTCATAGAGAAGGTCTGTTAGTGGTGCATTTAGGTTCGGTTTCTACACAGCTTAAGCTCACCAGCTCTGCAAGGCTTGGGCAGGACAGATGCAGACAGAGCAACGGTTAGAGCAGGCACTGCCATCAGCAACACTAATTTTGGAGAGAACTTTACATGACCTCTATTGACAGTAACATGCCACAGGAAAGGCAGGACAATTTGTGCAGCTTGAATTTTGTCACAGGATTGGTGAGCCATCTGGAAGCTGATAATACAACCTCTTTGCAAGGAACACTTATGGACTCAACAGTTCTGGAAGCAACATTAAAATGCCCTTTCCTCTCTGATAATCAAACCTGTCCTCCTCGCTCTCCCCTCATATATAAACCAACAAACACATTAGAATATGTGCTAGAATAACTACCCTTGACTTTGGCCCTTTCAGGAAATATATATACTTGAGTAGGAAGCCTGAACTTCATTTTTTTAATTAGAATTAAAATTAAATGTTGTGTTGTGTTAAAGGTTTTACTATAAAAGAAGATAAGGAGGCGGCGTAGCTCATACACTGAAACCCCTTTTGTTCCTTGGGAGTAAAAAATGAAACTATTCACTGTTTTCCCCTGGAAAAAAAGCAAATGTGAGCAGCAGGCCCATAGAAACAATTGATTATTCAGTTTCTAGAGTTAAAGTGCACTGCGTTTATCTGCAAAGCTATCAAAAAGATATTTTTTAATTAAGAGTCCAATTAGAAAGTGCATTATTTAATATCTGGAAATACAAGCAGCTATTTTTTTTCAGTGTGCACTAGACAACAAAAAAAACGTAACGTGTGAGAAAACTTTCAGACTTACTGGAATTAAAAACTTTTGAAAATATCCTGGATCAAAATAAAATTGCCTATCAAATTTTTCAACTCTTCAATTCAGTTTCTAGAGGCCTGTTTTGGCAATTAAATTTACATGGGATGATTTCCAGGAGCTGTTGAGTATTCATAAACTCTAGTGAATTTGGGGGAAGCTCTAAATGATGACTGCCCTTGAGAAAATCGACTAGACTATAAGATTTAGTAATGCCAGCTTAGTATACCTGGTCTGATAAAACATGGCTTCATCTCTGCTTTAGCCATTGGCGTCTGCACTGAGCTCAGTGTTGGAGCCTGGCTAAAGAGTACTTAGGGAAAGTAAACATGCCAGAACCTGGCCCTTGAAAGGTCAGGCTGATACTTGAATCCAAGAAGAGATGTTGTTATAAACCATATACAGAGGTTTCTTTCTGCAGGCCTAAGTTCCCTTGCTGCCAAGGCAGCTGCACACAAGATTCAAAACAAAGTATTTCCTTCTGTTCTCCACCTAATATGACATTTTAGCTAAAACCAAAAGTAGGACTTACAACTGGAGCCACAGTTTTGCAGAAACATTTCCAGATAAATCACTGCAGATAATTTCATTGTGTGGAAACAGATGAACTAAACATTTCTGTGCAACTGTTCAGTTTAATTTGCCAGGTTTCATATATTATATCACTGTTTACATTTCACTTACAATACATTTTTGCTGTCTAAAGGCTCACCGCAATTTTTTCACAGTACTGCATTTTTACAGGAGTTTTCAAGGTGTCCTTGAACCTTGTATGATCTGAATCAGCTTACTGTTAGCAAATGTAAATAATGAATAATAAATCCTCACTGCAGAAAAGTTGAGCTGCTCATGGACTGCCATATACCGAGAGTCATGTGAGCTTCAATTAATAGATCTTTCCTGTTCAGATGCCTCATGTAATGTACATGGAAGTATAAAACTTTTGAGATTGAAACAGGTCTCCATGAGATTTTCCATAGAGAAATAATATATTGGTGACAACTTTAATGCTTCCCCCCATCTGTTTAATTATTCTCATTACAAGAAAATACATAGAAGCAGGTCATTACTGAATATTGTTCCAGTCTGTCAGGTGATTTGACTAAACTTCTCTTTAATAGCATTTCAAGGAAAATTATAAAAGCTAAAGGGGGTCCTTGGAAAATGAGATATGCTTAAAGTCTGTCCAAATGAGGCCTCTGAGGAAGCAAGAAGAGGAAGAGTATTTTAAATGAGTTGGGTTAATTAGAGACACAGGAAGATTTTGGGCACCAACATCAAAGAGAAAGATATATAATAGGAAAAAAGAAAATTTATTTCAGAAGCAAATACATTATTTCAAGATGAGTGGTTATTTCACAATGATGCTGATGTTTTTGACTTGGAAACTGCAGTAAGCATCAGCTTACTGTGATGTGAATGACTAAAAGAACAAAGATGAAATCAGTTTCATCACAGCAAATGCAAGACAGAACAACAGCTGGCTCTAAGTAACCTTGGTCAAGACAAAAATCATCTATTCAGAAGGAGAAATCTGAAAAAAGTCACTAACAAGCATTGTTGTAGGAAGTCCTGAGAAACAGTTCTGATGCAGAGTGCATCTAAACATGGTCACCTGCTTAGTGGATGAGGAAAAGGCAGTGGATGTTGTCTACCTGGGCTTTAGTAAAACCTTTGACTACATTTCCCACACCAATGTCCTGGAGAAACTGGCTGCTCATTCATGTGCACATTGCTGGGTAAAATACTGGCTGGATGGCCAGGCCCAAACTGTGGTGGTAAATGGAGTTAAACCCAGTTGGTGACCAGTCATGAGTGGTGTCCCCTAGGGCTCAGTATCGGGTCATCTTCAGCTGCGGTGAACAAAGCAGGATAACAATGAGGTATTGCTGCAAGTTATTGCTTTCCATAAATCCAGTGTCCCAATTGCCTTCTTTTTCCTTAGGAAGTGTCTTCCCTTATGATGTCTGAGATGCATCCATTTATAAGAAAATAAAGCAAGTTAAAGATGTTCAAAGAGAAATCTACCCGAGAATGCCTTATTCCATGTTTTCTATCTTTTGTACAAATAATGTCTGGAAAAGTCTATCAGGAGTAAGACCTGCATTGTCGCATCATTTTGAACATGTAATACACATCATTTCTGAAGACACACTGCTGGTCTAATTCTGATAGAATATGCTTCATTTTTGGCAGATGATCACTGTGGAAAGAATTGCCTTCCTTAGATATCAGGATTAGTAAGAAATGCAGCTGTTCTGAGAGGAAAGTCAGAAAACAAGGTGCATGATAGGAAAATGAAAAGTAACAGGTAAATAAAGGCAACGCATAAATGGAAGCTAAAAGATTAATTTAGAAGAGCTAAATGGCTGGTGAAAAAGTTTTCTTGTCAACCTTTTTATCATTGAAAATATTAGCTGCCAGACAAGTTGATGAAGTGAGTTATGCAGAAGACAGATAGCAGTTCTAGCTGTGTCTTGACTGAATACTGACTGCAAAGAGGCAGACTTCATTTGCAGCTCTGCTGACCTTCCTTCAGTTGATGTAAATAGGGATTTATAGTATCAGAAAAATGTAGATGAGTTGCCCCAAGCCATACACTAGCTTATTGTGTTTGCCTCATATCTGTCTCCCTTACTTCTGAATGCCAGAAAGAATGTACATAGGAGAAAGAAAAAATAATAACCAGGACAACAGAATTTATAAATTTAGTGATGCAGCAAATAGGGGAAATGAGCTGAAGAAAAAAGTGGTTTTAAAAGATAAGAATGTTTCACTTACATGTGAAATAAACCCAGCCTGTTTTCTTATATGTTTTTGATCACCTGGGAAAACAGTTTAACTATACCCTATGTAGAGGGCCTTTTTTGTTTCACAAATATACTGACATTTCAGCCATCCCCCAATTACTTTCCTGAGGCATCTCTGTATAAGATGCATTGAATCACTATAAATCCTACTAAAAATAAATAGAAATCTTCCTATAATAATCTTCTGCAATATAATATTCAGCTCGGTTCTTTAAGGTAGCTTGAAAAAGACAGGAACTTGTGACTATACACTAGTAAGGACAGGCAGACATAGATGGCTTCTTGTTATCATGCTCACTTACCTTGAATGGTCTTGGCTACTGAAGTCCAGTTCCATAAATGGACATGGGCTACATTCATGCAAAACGATTAAATCATACCCCTAAAATAAACATTTAGACATCAGAAGCATTCATAGAATGGTAGAGGTTGGAAGGGACCTTTAGAGATTGTTTAGTCCAATCACCACTGACAATGCAGGATCATCCAGGGCAGGTCACACAGGAATGCATCCACGTGGGTTTTGAAAGACTCCAGAGAAGGAGACTCCACAACTTCTCAGGGCAGCCTGTTCCAGACTCTGTCCCCCTCACAGGAAAGAAACTTTTCCTCATGTTGATGTGGAACTTCCCATGTTAGAGCTTATACCCATTATTCCTTGTCCTATCACTGAGGACCACAGAAAAGAGACTGGCCCCTTCCACTTGACACCCACCCCTCAGATATTTATAGACATTAATAAGATCCCCTGTCAGCCTTCTCAAGACTAAACAGCCCCAGCTCTTTCAGCCTTTCTTCAGAGCAGAGTCCCTTAATCATCCTCGTAGCTTCCACTGGACTCTCTCTGGTATATCCCTGTCTCTCTTGAACTGGGGAGCCCAAAACTGGATACAGTTTTCCAGGTGTGGTCTCACCAGGGTCTCTCTTGCAAGAGTTGATCAACTGAGTAGTTTCCACGCTGGACACTGCTAGTTAGAAATGTGTGCAACTGCTCAAGCCTAGACAGTGCTGGAAGATTGTGCCTGTGTGGTGCTTATGCCACTGTGGGATTCACCCAGGTTCAAGCCCACTGATTGGCTTGCAGAGAAATCCACAGCCCTGCTGCTCAGGGGTGTGATAATTAAAATAATAGTGTTGGGTTTTTTTCTGTCGTAAAACATTGAAGGACAAATTAGGAGAAGTGAGGAATGTGAATTTGATGAGTGTTAGATCTAGTGGTCTTAAAGCAATCTGTAACTCAAGTCTGAGAAAAGTGCCCACAGTTCAAAGAGCACTTAAAGCTCCTTGTCACAGCTAGCAGGGGAAGGGTTAAGGCTTTCTTTTTTAAGCCAAACAAAAACTACAAAATTTTACTGGATTTTTAAAATGTGGTTAATGAAATTGAAATGCATAAATATATATGATTGTATGTTTATTTTAAATTGGTCTGCTATTGCTGTAAAGCAAGATTTTCAGAATTTTCCTGAAAGAAAATTAGCAATCAACAAAGTATCTTAAAGACCACAGTCTACACTTCCAGTGCAGGGAAGACATGTTGTGCTCCCTTCACAAGTGATTGGCAGATGAACATCTGGTGTGAAAGCCCAGTGTACCATGTGCACCATTTGAATTTTACTGGTTTTTTTTCTGAAGATATGGATTGCAGATACAGCTTCAGCCTTTGGAAAAAAATAATAATTTTGAAACTCACCTAGTGAAATGAAGAGTTAGGTGAAATCTCTTACTCCCAAAACAATACAGACTCTGAGGAGTACAGAAAGGATTTAAACACTAGGAAGACAGCATAATACAGTTAACACATTTTTTTTCTAATGCAATTTCTATAAAACCTGTGGAAGACAGAAGAGAAATCAATAAAGATGATTACTGGGTGGCAAAGAACTCTCACTCTGCTGAAGTAATTTTTTTTCCCTGCAGTTCACATTAGGTCAAAACCACTTGAAAGGTGTAAATTAGTCTTCTAAATCACTTTGTGATACATGACACCAATACTTATTATTTCTGATGATTATCATCTGATAAAGGGTATCTCAGAGAGACCTTGAAATAAGATGTCAACATGGTCAATAGAATAATTGTTATAGTGATTCACTTTATAGAAAAACTTTAAGATGAGGTTGAAAGTTTTTCTAAAAGCTATACAAAATCTCCTTAAGAGTTTCAGAGTTTCATTCAATTGCTTCTAATAAGCAGTTGGCTAGACTAGATGCTCCAAATGGTCCCTTCTATGAATTTCTGATTTACATACGTACATAGTTCTAGGGAATTTAGAAGAACCTATAGTTCTCGTATTTTAAAAAAAATAATAATAAAAAAAGCAAGCAAGCATGCTGAAGTGGCATTAACTTAAAGGGTGGGGGGAAAGAAGTATGGTATGAATTTTGAGCATATAGGAAGGTCTGCAGAAATACTGGGAGCCAAGATGTTGAAATCCAAATTTGCAAATGGACAGTCATCTTAGCTTCCTCAGATCAACTTTTGCTGATGGTAAGTATAAGGTGGGATTATTGGTGGTTTTTTTAAGTAGGGACTTTTTTTTTTTTTTAATATTCCTCATTTTTCTTTTTTCTTAGCACATGAAAAGAAGGAAATCTAGCGTCTCCTTTCTCCCTCTGTTGCAGAATTTAATTGTTTTCAAACACAATCTTGTTAGATTTCTTTGTTCATAAAAAAAGGTAAGTGCAAGCATAAGGAAAACACTAGTACCTGGAGGCATGCTTTTCTTGTTTGTGGGATCAGCCAAGCTCTTCAACCTCATATTATATTAAATGCAGCCTTATTTTTGTACTTTTTTTCCCTGTAAAAATTAAAGCAGTTTGGAATATGTCTGCCCACTGACCTTTTGTGTTATAAGAAATTAAAATTAAAGCAATATATCCTATATAAGCTTATAAACAATCCAAAACATTTGCATAATTCTTTCACAATTTAGAATGGAAATATCTTAGTACATGCAGTGCAATTTTAAGCAACAAAACAGAGGTCGATTTTCTTCCATATTTGTCAACTCAAGACAAAACTTTGCTAAAAGCTGTCATTTTAAGCCTTTAAAGCCATACTATAAATTATATCTCTAGTAAGCTATATGCATTGACTTGAATGACCTCAGATAGATTTCTCCAAGTCCTTCTGTATCGATCACACTTATACCTAAGGTTATCAGTGAACTGATGAAAACACATTGATTTAAATCCAGAACATCAATTGTAGATGACATGAAAAATTTCTTATCAAAGTTGTCAACCCAGCAGTTCATGAATGCTCAAACTCAAAAGAAAAATATGTGCTGAACAAATATTAGCATTCTGCAATACTCCATACTCTTTTAGCATGAGCAGCATGCATCTTGCACCTGCACCTACTCAGCATGGTAGCCTATCATTTATTTTAAGAAATTGATCCTACTTTTTCTGTCACAAATTTGAGATGGAAGCTCATGAGAAGCCCAGTTATCTCCTCATTTCATTACATTTAAAATATCTGAAGAATAGGGTTTTTTTCCATTTCTCCCTTCTACCATATAACTGCTGTGTTGGATTTCCTCTCTGTTTCAAAAAACTGCAGACCTCCTTGCAAGGAAGTTGCAGTTAAACTTTGGCCATATTTCTTGCTTCTGTACAGACAAATTGCTTAGAACTCAGGTCTGATATGATTTGATTTTACACATGCTGATGCAGATATCCTTCTACTATCAAATGATGCAACATTGAAGAGTGAAAAGGTGTGACAGTGAGAATGTTCATTGCTCTTTGACTGGACACTTTAATTAAGGCTTAGGTTTTTTCCAGTTAAGATGAAAAAACCTCACAGAAGTAACATGAATTTTGAGGTGTGATTATACTGAATTTAGAAACTCTGAACTTAAAAGTATTATGACAGAGCAACACACTGTTTATTATAATTGTATGTTTATCAGAATTGCAGGAGCTACATACACTTCTTTTTTTATTAATTGCCTTTTAGTTTCATGAAAACATTTTGTTCAAACTTTTGCTTAATTATATTTTATCCAACTCAGGAGATTTAATTTCTATGTTGGCACTGTAGCACTGGTGCTATTTGAAAAGTGATGCAATATGAAGACTTACTGAAAGAGAAAAGAAAGGTAACAACTTTTCTCAGAAACTCAATACAAGTATGCATACATTGGAAGATTAAAAGAAAGATGAGCAATAAAATGAACATGTCTTTTAAATGAGCAAAGCATCAGTCAAGCAAAGTTCACATTGAAAAAAAAACCCCAGTCTTCACAGAGGTGATATAAGGATTAATGAAAGATCTAAAGAGACATAGGAAATTCAAGAAAGCAGTCAAGAAGTTTGTGATTTATTTACTTTTTTATCTTTAAACTGTGGTGTAGTTTCCAAATAACTTTGGTAATGTCATTTTGACTTTGCAATTTAGTCAAAGTAAACATGCAAGGAGCTAAGAGGAAAAACTTTTTTTATCTGCTTTCCAGAAAACTAATAGACCACCATCATCCTGATTGCTAACTGAAACCTGAAGGCTTCCTGTTATCTTTGGGAGAAAAAGGGTTTGGACTGGCAATTACAAAAGTGCTTCACTTTTTCAGCTGAGGCAACCACAAAAACAGAAATCAAGAGGAAGAAAAGAAACTTAAAAGAGACTCAGTCATTATTTTCCAGATAACAGATACAAAATTAAATTAATATTTGGTTTATTTACTGATAAAAACAAAGATGCTGACCAATTAGAAAAAAACAAGATAGTTCAGGAGAATAAGACTATGGAAATGATCTTAACCTGTGTAGCTCAAAAATCGAAACAACGTGGAGTGGGAAGAACAGAGCAAGAATCCTCCATCCTAGACCTCTAAAAGGACATACAAAGGAAAGCTCCTTTCCAGTAGCAAAACTTTTTCAGCAAATCTATCAAGTATGGGGGATCCTTTTTACCAGTGAATTCCAAACGTGTACATGTATATCTGCTAATTCAGGCCTCTAGAGGCCAATAAAAGTGATCGCAGCAATCTATAACATTTTAGAATAAACTAGTGAAAGAAAGAATAATTACAAACATTACAGTTGATTAAACATTATAAATGAGATACAAGCCAATGTAAGTTTACCAAAAGTCAAACCAATTTAATACCTTCTCTCATAACTGATTTTTTTGACAAAACAATTTTTATAGTTTGTTGGGTTTTTATAGTATCAGCAAAGTATTTATTGTACTGCTTCTAGAGAATGATGGTTACTTAAGGAAGACAGATGAGAAAGAGAAATGTGAACAGCTAACTAGAGACAGTTGTCATGGAAAGTACTGAAAAGGGATGTATCAGATGCAGGGTGGTTAACCAGTGATGCTGCTGGTACATATAGTGGGGGTTTCATTCATAGTCTTGGTGTAAAGAATAGAATGTACTGCTGCAATTTGCTATCATCATTAAGTTGAAGGCCTCACATAGGTGAATGACTAGAATATTGCACATTGACAGCAAAATATCTTGAGAGCACAAGTTTCATGAAATGAAAAAAAGAATGAAGATTTGACTGGAAGAAGGTAAATTAATTTTGCTGTGTATGGGAACTTCTTGAATGGAATCAAGTAGGAGGAGATGAACCATGCTGTATTAACTGATGACACAATGACCATAACTTACCAGGGTGATTTAAAAGCATAACAAGGTCTGAGGAGTTCATAGTCCATCTTATGTGAGTAAAATTAGTTGGATTCCTTAGTCTTCCACACTGGAAGCTGAAAAGGAAAGTAATTGTTGTCTATTATGTACATCAGAGGCATAAACCTTAGTTATGGTAGTTAGCTCTTTAAAACAAGGCCAAATATTGGCACAAAAAGAAATTAATATATACTGATAATAAATACATTAAGGAAGGAAATTAGAAAGTGATAAATAACCATCAAAGCAATAATGTTTTGTAATACTAAGTATTTTTAAGATATTATTTAT
>JANIJG010001939.1:0-56117 GCA_024611175.1 Megaceryle torquata | reverse complement strand
TATTTACATTTCAGTCTTACATATGAAAATATGTCATCTTTCATCTATATTCAGAGACACTGAAAAACTGATACAATAAAGTTTTGCAGATTTTCTACAATATTAATGTTCAATCTATGTATGATTAATGATTCTTTTAAAATATCCTCCTCCTGTATAAAGTTATACTACTAACCTGATATATTTTTTAAAAGAGATCCATAAAATATCTGTGTTTTAATTTATAGCTCTCCCACACTGTCATCAAATGCCAACTGCTAAGTTTTATTATTGAGTAATTAACAGTAAGAATAAGCATCTCCTTAAAAAAGCAAATTTAGACATGGGAGTTTGGCTTATTACTCATGTTGCATTCTGAAACTTTAAAGAACACAATGCTTAGAAATTGTTATCACCAGCACTTTTTAAGCAATTCTGACTTGTTCGCAGGATCTGAGAAGAAACATTTACATGCTCAAAGTTCACTTCTGTTTTCTTACATGCATTACTTTATTATATGTATACTGCTGTTAGTAATAACTAACATTGTCACTTTAGCCAGGCTGTAAGATGAAATCAGTATGAAATATAAGCATCTATTCAATGTAAAAGTTTATCATATAATGCAACATTAGCTCCTTAGTTTTCAGATCACAATTTTACTCTACAATTTAGTTATCAACCAAACTAATGCAGAATAACAATGTTACCCATTAAAAAAAACAAAACAAAAACATGTATTTCCAGGATTTTGGAGTAGTAGAAGGGAGGGAAAAGAAAGGACAAGGAAGAAGAGATGGGCACAAGTGACAGGAAAAAAAAAATCAAAACAAAACAAAAAAAAACAAACAAAAACACAAACAAAAACAAGCAAACAAAAAATCAAACAAAAAAAAAACCAAAACAAAACAAACCACCACACCCAAGCACCAAACAAACCAAAACACCCCACACCAAACCTCTAGTTTGTGGCAACAGATTTAATAGCATGTTAACTGGGACAACTACCACATTCACCTGTCCTGTACCCTTAAGAATCACTGCCTCAAAAGCACAATTGGCTGAACAAGATGTGAACTATTTCCTGAGTTGTTGCAATTTGTAGACCAGAATAAGAAGGAAAATTACATAGACTACTTAGCTGCTGTTTCAGCAGGGCAGCAGCTTCTGCAGGGAAAATTGCTGAGAGAGCAGCCACTTTTTCAGTCATTCCAATTTAATCCCCTACTAAGTGAATGTCAAAGCAATTAGCCAGAATAAAAACTGCCAGGTCATTTTGGCCATTTTGGCATCTTTTTAAGGAAGGTCACTGGATGCACAAGTAAACTTTTCTTTTATCTTTTATATAGTCAGTAGCAAGTTCTTGTTTTCTCTTTTACCAGTAAGATACCTATATATATATATATGTATATTCAAATTTGATTGTTTGATTGATTGATTTCAGCCCACTCATATCACATCATATTCCACACTCAACCAGCACAGAAATTTCTATATGTAGTAAGACTTCCTTACGGATATTCAGTGAACAGAATTATTCTGGGAAAAAAAGTCAAGCTGCAGATTATGAATTAAGCAGCTGGAAAGGGGACAAAGCATTTTTCAGAGGAATGACGCTAAGCAAAATTACCAGGTAAAAACTCAGGTTGTCATTATGTAAGTCCTTAAGTTCTAAACAGCACCCAAACCCACTCAACTACACTGCCCCCACAAAAAGCCCACATGCAAGAAGGGAGACAATTCATCAAGCACCACAGAGAGTTATGCAAGCACAAATTTTGGCAAAGATAAGCAATATTCCATCACTACAGGGATCCTTCACCTGTTCTTACCTCTGTGGCAGCCTGAAGGACATTTGTGATTTCTGCAGCCTAAAGTCCGCCCACAGACTTGATCACAAGGTGGACAGTTTCCAGAACAGCACTGTTAAAAAAAAACACCAAACACACACAGGCACAAAACACCCAAAAACTCTATATAACTGAAAACATTTCTGGTATAGATTTCCCCTTTTCTATTACTTCATTTTTAAAACACTTCTTTAAAAAATTTCCACGTAATTTAGTCAAATTTCCTCAAATTCATGCCAGGTATAGAAAGAAGACCATCTGTACAGTTATTTTAAAAAACTAAAATTATAAAGGAACAAGAAAACATATTTGAAAGCATCATTTCAAAACACACAAAAAGAAAGCATAAGAACATTTTAAAAATTCAAAGGCTTATAATATTTTAATCCAAAATTACTTCAGAAGATTACACTTAGGATATCCAACAGTTTGCCCCATCACTCTGCAATTTCTTCCAGTTCTATACTATATCATCCTCAGCACAAAAATGTTGCTAACCACTCTTTGTTTTTAAACACTTTTACCTTTGTAGTAAAGGTCAGCTAACTGATCCTTAAGTTATCTACTTTCTGTTCTTATATAAAGCAGTGATGTGGCAGAAGAAGAGCACACTGCACCACCAGTACGTTGGTGGATGCCAGGTCAGGACAGAACCCCGTATTTTCTATTAACTTGAAAGGTACCCTCCTTCTAAACTGTATAAAGGAGAATGGTAATTAAGAGAAGCCTGGATTTTTTAGCATAAATGAGAGATGTCAAGATAGCATGTACTTGTTTTGCCATCCTCTCTCATAACTTTATAACTTCCACATTACTTTTTAAATTCACTGTAATAATAATAACAATACTCAAAAATACTTAAGAATAAAACTGTACTTTTTCATGCCTCTGTTGTAAGAAATCCAACTCTCATAATGTCTTAATTCACAAATAGCAGACAACTTTCAGGCTTTCTTGAATCAAATGGAAAAGATAGGTCTGAGCTACCAATTATTCCTTTGGCTACAAATGAGAAGGGAACAAATTCCCAGTTGTCAGACTATTGCTCTTTGCAGTGATGCATATGAGAAGGTGGAGTGTAATGCTGCAATGTCAAAAATAAAAATACATCCCTTACAAAGTTGTGAGAGATTCACAGCACTTCCTCAAAGTAAGGAAATAAATGGATTTAACTACTCTGGAATACATCAAGCACCAGTAACTACCCAAGCATCTGAAAGCAAAAATGCCTTCTGGAACTAGAAAGCTGTCAAAATCCGCCCCCCCCCAATTTTTAAGGCCACTGACTTTTTGTCAGTGACATATTTGTCATGGTTTAGAGCTGTTCAGAGAATTCTGGTATACTGCAAACTAATTTGAATGACACTGAAACAAACTACTCTTCCTATACAATAACATGAGGTAGAAAAACAGATTGATGTGATTTATATAAAATACTCTATCTAAATAAAAGTTATCTAAACAATACATTTGAGAAAGATCACCCTTGGACACTTACCTTTCTCCTACACTGGTGCTTTTGGCAATCACGAATTTTAGCACACTTAGTTTCACACAGGTATGGCTTATGACATGGCATGCGTTTAGTATGCTTTCCACAGCGACACTGTTTCTCAACTTCCTGGGCAGCAAGACAGGGAAAAAAGTAGGGCATTTTTAATTTTAACCCACCACCATGGGGGAAAAATGTGTTCTACTACTACCTATGAAGCAAAGTTCATGAGAGAGTAATGTTACTTCCTGTTGTGATAGAGCACTGTATCTCACATGCTCTGACAAGATTACCTATCTGTGCAGTAACTACTTGGGGACTTTGTCAGCACTGCAAACACTGTGCTCCAGATAGCACCTGGTTGTAGCCTTGGTCTCACCAAGAGGGAAGCCACCCAAGCACACAGTGAAAGATGTAAAGTGTAAATGCAAAATATTCTCATACATAAAAAGTATGTCTGCTGCACAGTAAACCAGATTCATCCATTGTGCATACACATAATTAACAGAGTAGGTGAACAGGTTTATCTGACCTTCATCCCAGGTATCATGTCCTCCTTACAAGGAAATAACACTATGTTACAGCATTTTCCATTTCACTAGTGAAGAAATAGTGGAGTAAGACAAAGCAGCAAGGAAGCTAGAAATGCTGGGGAAACAAAGTATTTTTTGGGACATAATTAATTTTAAAAAGGACCAAAACAAAAAAACAAGCCCTTATCCAAGCCTCAATTCAGACACATTAAGCTCAACAATTAATTCAGAATTACATTGGGGCAAGAGAGGAATAGGGAAAAAACCACATTGCTTTTAATGAACAGAAAGACATCTTTTTTTTTTGGTGACAGATACGACTCATTTTCCTTAGGAGACTCACGCTGTTCCAGGCATATAGTGTTTAAAAACCCTAACAAAGTGTGAACCTGCTACGGCAAGACTAACCTGCCTGCATATTTCACAGGGACCTCGATGACAACGTTGTGAACATTTATGGATGCCACATTCCAGAACTTTGTCACAACTATCACCACAGGTGGACACATCTTCTGTACAAGGCAATGTAAACTCTAGATGAAGAGAGAAGCACGAGCAAACATTTAGAAAAAAAAGAAAAATATTTAGAAAAAATGCACTGTGAAATATAAGTTCAAATGCCAGTTCTCTCTCATTTTTTTTACAAGGCTCTTCTAGAATTACTCAGCTATTCATGTAGGCAATTAAACCCCCCGATACTAAATAAAGCTTTGAAAGGCTTAAGCAAAAAGAGTTAATATAAATTCTCAAACTTCACTGTAAGAATTTTTTAATAGAGGCTGTCCTGCAGAATTAACCTGAACTAATGACTGTCAAAGGCTGGATGACCTTTTTTTTTTATAATTGATTTTTTTTTAAATAAAATAAATAAATAAATATTTTAAAAGCAGCTTACTCGATTTTCCACATGGACAGGACCTTTTCCCAGAACGAGGACAGTCTCCACAGGGACCAGCATGACATACTTGTTCACATGTATGATTACCACAAGGCAAATGTTTCCCACACACCTGGAAAAGTCAGAGAAACCAAGTGAATGGAATGTAACTGAATAACATACCAACTCAAAGCAACCCAAGGGGAAAAACTAGGGCTGAGAGATGACTGGATGGAATTGAAATTTTTAGGAATTTTTTAACAAATATTTCCTGAATTTGCCAAATTAAACTGATCACCTTGAAGTGATCATGACTGGAAGACCACTGTATACTGAGGAGTTAGTGGCTCACATAATAGTTAACCTGAAGGTTAACCTGAGGCGTGCTGCACATACCCGCTGGCCACAGGATACTGCAGCAGAGGGGGTTAGAGGCAGCTCCCATTTGGTACCAGTGATTATGCCACCTGCATGTTCTTGCCTTTAACAAAACGTGCAGCAAGAAGTTCTTATCTGAGCATCCCTGCTGTTTGACAGTAGAAATGCTGAACAGAGTTGCTTTCTTGCGAGAAAATCCTACAGTAGCTTCAGTGACCAAAATGGGGTAACCCTTTCTACAGACAGGATCTGCACTGCATGCCACATGTATGCATGCTCAGAGGCCCACTCAGTGCTGCAGAGCTTGGAGTTCCCAGTATCTTAAGGGCCATACTATTATTTATATTATACTCCCTTTCTCTATAGTGTTAGCCAAAACAAATTGCATTTTAATTGATAACTCTACAGAGGCCAAGTGCCTTTCCTTCTGGGATCATAATGACCAAATACCTCCTGGTGTAACTTCCCCCCAGCTACTTTTTTGGGGTGTTTTGGTTTTTTTTGGTTTTTTTTTTTTTTTTTTTTTTTTTAACAGTCTGTCAATCCACAGCCTTGGTCCTAAGAACAAGCTGCAAATATACTTCAAAGTAAATAAGCAAGAAACTCTTATCTACTAATCTGTGGTTTCATGCTTATTCTTGAAGAGAGCAGCCAAAATTTCAATCTCATGTATAAGAACAGAGAATATAGAAGGTCAAATTCACTACTAGCTTAACCCTAGCACAATTCCAGAATGGTGACATTTTAACTACTGTCAGAAATGAATTGGGACACCAAGTAGGTCCATTCTCAAACACTGCTGCTTACATTTTTTATTACTTTTTCAATTACATTTTCAAAACCCAAAAAATAAAATTCTTTTCTTACTGAATGAGTTTTCCCAATCCTTAATATGCTGAGTAATCAAGTTTTATAAGAAGCAAGCTCAAAAAAGGCAGCTTCAACATACCTGATCACACTGCCACTGAGGACTTGCACAAAGTCTTTCTGCTGTCTGTCTTCCACAGATGCACCGTTGTTTACTGACTCGTGGACAAGGCTGACAATCTCCTGTACGCAATTGCAAAATGACATTGAGAGTGACACTGAGTGACATTGCAAAATAATGTTGTATCTTAACAATTAAAACAACTACTCGGAAGTTTAAGAAGGTGAGTCTACCTGCATGACAGGAATTCTCACAAGCATGTTGTCCACACAGCAACGTTCGTCCACATGGCAGGTGACATGACCATTCCTTGGCACTGCACCTTCGGGGCACCGGTTTAGCTTTCTTACAGTGACAGGTTGTTGTGACCATCTTTGGGCAAGGTGGACAGGGCCCTAAGGATAGGAAAAAGAATACATTAATGGCCATTAATGCAGCCTCGACTACATCTGGTTTAGTCTGAGAATTTTAAATACAGGTAGGAGATTAAGTAAAACTGTGTAACAACTACATAAATACAGGTCACAACCAAGGGATGCAAATGGATTTACCTGGATGACAAAGCAGCAAACATTTATGACCACAAGAAGGTTTGAATTCCCTCTCACATATTTGACCACAGGAGTGAGGTACCAGCCATGGGTCCAATGTTGGATTCTCCACTTTTCCACAGTAACAGTAATATTTACTAGGAGTTTCAGACCGTTTGTATTCAAACCTACATTTTGGACTACAAGGGAAAAAAAAGGAGTCAAATGAAAAATAATTATTCGAAGATATTTTTTTTTTAATTAAGAAGAAGCAGTTTTTATCATTTCAGTTTCCCAAGACTGTTACCAGGCTAACAATTCACATTTTTAAAACTTCTGTAATTGATAACAACATAATTAAATTTATAATCTATAATAAAGGTCTTGCTGCATGTCAGATTTTACAATACATTCATTAGAATGTCTAAGAAATTGTCCTATCACTGCAATCCTTTTTTCTCTCTGAACATATACCAAGAAGTTCACCATAGCAAGCATACAGAACAACCTTTGTCAAGTATTGACAAAGAATTGTGCGCAACAAAAAGTTAACCTACGTAAATAGAGCCAATCAAAAACAGATTAAAAACACTTTTTTTTTTCCAGTAGCAATTTATAAGTTATGTAAAACAAGATATAGCAATGCTATTAAAACCATGCAAAATTAATATTTTATCTGAAAGATTTTATATTGTATCAATTCAGCATCATAAGACATTACAAGATGCACACCTTTACTTGCTATGGTGTGATGGTGTCAGATATTAAAAAAATACATTATTCCTACAGGTACAAAGGCACCAAAGGTCGGGAACTTGTTAGTGTCAGAGGCCCTAAAGGCTTTCAGGTGCAAGCTGTGTTGCCAAGGGAGGCAACACAAGGAAGGAGGAACAAAGAAGCTGCTACACTGGGAAAACACAACAGACAAGGAGCTCTTCTTCAAAGAGGAACAGAGGTTTTAAAAGTACTATCAAATAAAAGACCAATTTGCCCCTATATAATACATTACATGCCATAAACCATTTCTGCATAGTGACTGTATAGTTTTATCATGTGTTAAAGAAAATACCATTCACCCTGATTTTTTTTCATTATAAACATCAGGCTTAAACACAAAACTAATTAATTTGTAGTATCACAGGTATTACCGACATGAGACACTGCCAGTCAACAATTTTATATCTTATATATAAGGCAAACCTGCTCTCTGAGATTCCACATTAATAAAGCTTTTGAATCCACCAGACACTTTCAAACAAATCTGACAGAGGGCTGTGTTTCAAAGATACTACTACAAGTTTCCACATGAAAGTGGTGAGCAAATAAAGCATGGAACAAACATGCACAGAGAAACTGTGACAGAATTTTCAGACAAAACCTAATGAAAAAAATCAAGCTTCGTTATTCATGCAGCCACAATATTACCTTCTTTATACAACCTCATGTAAAAAATGCAAGACTGGCTTTAACACTTGTGTATAGAGATTTAAAAATAAAATTTAAAAAAAATGTTGCTGTTTTAGAACTGATTTTATTTATTTCACGGTGCCAATTTTAAGAGAGACAAACGTGTAAAGCCATTCAGAAATAAATATTAGAAGCTGAGACACATGATAGATAAATTAACTTCTCAGATGTTAAAACAAATTTGATGCAGCAGCCTGTGAAATATTCCCAAATCATGTTAATTCCAAAAAGCAATAGAAAAGTGAATCTTCTAAACCTTTTTCTTTGATGGTGTGCATGTCATTTAGAAGTATCACTCCCTTCTGAAGTAACTCCAGTTCACACACTTTTCACAACAAAAGTACTGTAAATGTACCATGAAGAGCTCACCATGGCCAGGGATAATCTTTCTTCCCAAAATCATCATCCGTCAAAGAAGACACAAGGAAAAGGCTGTCCTTGGCCCACTTCTGGATACACACCAGGTGAAATATACAAAAGCATCCACAACAGCTCCAGACCTAAAGAGTAGGTAAAAGTGCCAACTGCTTTATATTATATTTCTTTCTGTTTCCACTGATGACCATCCATAATATCTAAAGAAATACAAGCTTACCATTCTTCCTTTTAAAAAACAGGTTTCCAAATATATATTATACTTCGTATTAGGCTAATACAGACAGTTTTACTGTTACAGATCCATTCCTACAAACTTTTTTTTTCTGCTCCTGTGGGAAGTTTTTGCCAAGGTTTATGGAGCCCAAAATATTCACATGATCACAGAAATGTTGATTTAAATACTGTTGGAGGTCACATAGCACAATCTTGTGCCCACAGTAAGACTATTGCAAACATAGCTCAATCCAGTCACAGCTTTACCTAACAAAATTAGAAAAATCCTGTGGGATAGGGACTCCACAACTATCTTGGGAAACCTACTCCAAGTGTCATACTACCTTCTTAGTACCCAGTCTGCACATCCCAAGACCCAGTTTGTACCATCACCCCATATTACACCACCTGTCACCACAAGATGACCTTGGCTTTAGCCACCTTCAGAGCTCCAAGCAGACAGGCTGCAATCGTGTCATCCCTTAGCCTCCCCTCTGGCAAACTAAAAAAGCCTAGCACTCCCCCACCTCTCTTCCCATCCCACATTCTAGGTCTCTAGACATCATGGTAGCAGAAATACCAAAAAGAACTTTTCCCCTTTCAAACTTTAGGATTTACATAATTAGAAAAAGATTTTTAGATATATGGCTTTAACCTAGTATCTTTTGTTCAATCAGCAAGAGAGGTATAAAACAGAACAAAATTGAAGCAAATGTATTTGAGAGAGTTGGTTTTGCCAGTGTCCTGTCTCTATCACTAAACCTTTCCGTTCTTGTTCCCAGTGTATTCACTGTCAGTTCTGCAGTGAAATCACAATCCTTTGCTTAGAATATCCACCTGATGCTGAAAAGCAATTTAAATATCAGAAATGCAGTTTTATGACTTCAGTACTTTCCATATACTGATGTTTTAAATGGTTAGCTTAAGAATGACTGTAACAATTTGCTAAGAGAAATGCAGCATACTTACATTGTCCTTTTTTTTTTTTTAATAATATAAAACATAGTTAAAATGATGCTGTTAAAACAAGGAGAACTTCCCTATTAACTCATAAAGGACAAAGTCAATTACATAAGTAACTAACTTTCCAAAACTAAAGCAAAACAGAAGACATTTAAGTAAACAAACTTGGTCAAAACGTTACAGATTCAAAATAACTAATAAACCACCGAGTTGTAAAAGACTACTTCCAAATTGCCAAGTCATCTCACTTCAACTGAAATCAGATTAACTTTATCAAGAGACACAGAACTTGAAAATCTGGATAAACACAGTTAAGCTCTGAAAGAATATGGATTCACTATGTTAAGAATACCTACAAAAGATACTGCATTGCCTTCTAAAAGAAAATTAGCAACTAGTTTCATTGAATACTTGTAGTCCATATACATCCAGCATAAGCAGTTAAGGATTTTCTGCACCTTTTTCTTTTAATGTTAAACATACAGTAACAAACACATATTTGATTCAAGTAACTGTAACAGAAACAGGGTTAGGCCTGTCAATGTCATGCATAAAAGTGAAAAAGATTTGCCCTAAATTCTCTCCAATGAAAAATGTACCTATGTAAGAATCTTCCCAGATATGCGACCGCCACCCCTCTCTTTCACCTGATCAGCATCTGGAGCAGTAAAGTTTATCTTAGGTCTCCTGCTATAAATCTAACAATAATATTTCCTAACTTTCTAGTATTTCTTGCTTTGGTGTTTGCTACAGCATAGCTTACTGAATACACCATCACAAACACTGGCCTTCAAAAACTTCAGTTTTTTTCATCTGCTACTCTCTGAAATTTAAAAATAACTATTTTTTACATTACACCAACAAACCTATGTCAAAAAATATATATTGTGATTGCAAGTTACATACATACAAACACTTATTTCTTCAAGTGTTTGAAAAATCCAAATATGCCAAATATCACATTTAGCACTTTTATCATTTTAAAACTATCAATCCCAATAATTACTTTATTAATATGATTAAACACAAGTTATTCAGACAGTTGTATCTTCTTTATTTTGAAAGAGCACTGAAAAAAAAAAAAATACTTACGGCTTGGTTCCTTTTAACTGAAGCAATGCAGATCAGACACGTCATAGCCCCTGACTGAAAAGCTTCATTCATGTACTGTCTTGTACGTTCCAGTTCACTTGCATCTCCATCTTTAATGTATAAAGATTTTTAAAGCAATCAGTAATGTTTGATCTGTTATTCTGCACATACTGAGACTGCTGTAAAAGTATGTATTTCTTCTTCTCTAAACAATCCCAGTCATATATTATTACAAAACCACATTATTAGAAGCTCTTCCAAGAGTTTCGAACCTATACCATTGATTCTGCATAAAAAGACAAGAAGTACTGCCAGCATGCACTACTGGGAACAAATATTGTTAATATAAGACCTCAGAATAAAGTGCTTTATAAAAAAATTATACTTCACAGCCAATAATACAGCATTGTTTATACTTTAATACCAAAATAAAAGTCAATAAATGAAAAAAAATTACCAGTTTGACTTGTGTAAATGGTAAATGTTTTGGCCAAAATTTTTCCTTGTTTTGCTTCAGCATCTTCATCATCCTCTTCAGATGAGGAGCTAAATTGGTCTTCAACCAACTTTTTTGCTGCAGCCTGATTAGCCTTCTTAATTTCATCGAATTTCTTCTGTGAAGATAATTCTATTAAGAGAACAGATTAATGATGATAATACCATTGACAGTTAATCATAATACCACATTCAATTCTACATATTTTCAATTGCCCTTTTCTTTAAAGGGCTTGCTGATTTTATGTTTTTAAGGGCAATGTCGCTGCATTGTCAATACCACACAAGAATAGATATATTTTATTTTCTTCTTTACTGTGCCTTATCTATAAAATTCACAGCAGAAATTCTCTGTCAATTACTGCTGACAAGTACAACCAAACCTCCTAGATTACATGCATCTATCACAATGCTTTATGAAAAGGATACTAAAAGAAAAAAAGGAAAACCACAGACACCTCTCACACAAACACAACTTCCATAGCATGAAGAAGAAAACAAAACAGTTAATTCTTAAAGGCAACTGCTATAGTTTGGTGATACCCTACAGTTACATCTCCCAGCATTTGGTATTTTTAAAATTATTACTTCTGTTGATCTTCCTCTCCCCAACAAGTTTTATTGCAATAGTGGATTTATGCTATTCAACAGCTGGCAGCATTAAAATGACAGGGTATTTTAACATAAGATTCTGAAGTTAATGCATGTGAAAGACAAGAAGATTCTCAAATGGAGAAAAAAAAAACCCAATGTAACTTTAACAGAGTTCATAATAAATCAAAATGCCTTTAAGATAACATAACAGAGAGACATAAAAGGTTTTCATCAGATAACAGGTCTGAAGTGTCTCCTAGTCTTCGTATTAGACTATCATACCCTATGTATTCAGTGGGGTTCCATCAAGTTCACTTTTAGGGCTTTCCTTAAGAAACTATGCTGCCACTGAAAAGAGCTCAGCATTTGGCACTTCCCTACCTGCGAAGTATTTAATGAGCATTAACTTGCACTCATAACAGCCTCGTGCACTTGGAAGCCCGCATCCTTCCCAGGCCAGGGCAATGTGGCACGCTGACCAGAGTACTTAATGTTTGTCCCTAGCGGGCACCACTCTCTTGTCTATTTCCAATCGTCCTCAAAAAAGGCTGCTTCGTCCATTACTTAACTCTTTACTCTTCTGCTCGAAACACAACGACTGTGCGCCCTAGAGAGAATACAGCTTCGGATCCCCAGGGCCAGTAGCCAAGGCCTCCGCGTTTCGCCGCAGCAGGTACCAGCGGGCAGGAGACGGCACATGGCGAAACACCGGCTCCCCACCGCCAAGCGGCACCCCAAGGGAGCGGGGCTGGGGCCCGCCGACCACACAAGCGCCCCCCGCCCGCCCCCTTCCCCACGACGCCGGGGAAAGCACCGACCTCAGTTCTGGCGGGGGCTCCCCAAGGGCCGGCTGGGCGATGGCCACAACCGGCTCCCCAGCCCTGGGAAAGGACACGACACTCACCGCTAGCCCCCTCGCCGCCGGTTCCCGCGGCCGCGACACAGGCATCGCCGGGGGCCTTCGGGGCCGGGGGCCGGGCAGCCGCCCCAGCACGGGCAGCGAGTCCGTCCCCAGGCCTGGCGCGGCCCCGTCCCCGGCCGCCCTGGCGCCAAGGCGCCTCCATTTCTACCCGGCCAGCGAGAGAGGGATGGCGGAGGAAAGCCAACTCCTCCTCACACGCCCCGCTGAGTGCTCTCCCGCCGGGGATGAGCCGGCCCGGCCCCTCCGCCCGGAAGCGGCGGTGGAGGCAGCAAAGACGCCGGAAAGCTCCCGCGGCAGCGCGACTACAGCTCCCAGTGCAGCCCGCGGGGCCGGGGGGGGGGGGCAACTCCAACACCCAGCGTGCAGCGCGGCAACTCGCAGCCGCCTCGCCCCTCCTCGCAGCCGCCTCGCCCCTCCTCGCAGCCGCCTCGCCCCGCCCCGCCCCGCCCCGCAGGCCGGCGCGGAAAGTGACCTGTGGAGCGGGGTCGGGGTGGTTGTGTGGGTGCTTGGGTGTTCTCGCTTGAGGATCAGAACAGTGCTTGGCTGTTCCCAGGCGGGCGTTACTTCAGCACTTGATGAGTGAGATTCATCCTGTTCTGCCGCTCCGGCCTCAAAAGCGACGGCTGCAGCAGTCTAGCAGAATCACAGAACCATTTCCCTTGGAAAAAACCTTAAAGATAATTAAGTCCAACCATTGACCCAACGCTGCAAGTCCAACATTAAACCACGTCCCTTAGCACCACATCGACATATCCTTTAACTGTCCCCAGGGATGGGGGCACCACCACTCCCCTGGGCAGCCTGTTCTAGTGCTTTGGCAACCTTTTCTCTGAAGACATTTTTCCTAATGTTCAACCTAAACATCCCCTGGTGCAACTTAAAGCTGTTTCCTCTTGTCCACTTGTAACTTGTGAGACGAGACTGACCCCCAGCTCACTACAACGTCCTTTCAGGTGGTTGTAGAGAGCGATAAGGTCTCCCCTCAGACAGCCTCCAAAGTAACTTTCTGCTGTGAGCGCCTCTTGCTTGCGTTGTCTTCACAGCTCCACTTTGGGGTACCAAAGTTAAAAATCAGCCAAGATCAGGCACAAAGCATGTTTAGAAACTTTACTGCATATATTAGAAGATTTTGCTGCATGTAAACATACTGAAGAATCTGAGTGTTGCCTGGTAAGTTCTGACAAGTGCAAGCTGAAATAGTTTTATTGACATTTCCTTATAGAGCATGTTCTGTCATGTGCCACCAGGAATCTCTGTCTAGCAGGGTTTTTTTCAGCAAATATGTGCTTATAAAAGTTAATACAAGATTACCAATCATAAAAAAAAAATCATTCCTTTGTGACCTCTGCTAGATTATATGATCCTGCTCTGGCAGGGGGGTGGACTCAAAGATCTCCAAGGTCCCTTCCAACCCCTGACACCCTGTGATACTGTGATACTGTGAAAGTGTCTGAAAATAGTAAGTAAACTGCTCAAGGTAACTTCTGGTTTTTTGTTTTATTTTGAAGTGTTTTAAATCAAAGAATTTTTCTTCTCAAGAAAAAGGCAACTAGTGCTTATGAGATGTGTCGTAGTCTGAAGGATTGATAAAAGTGTGAATAGTAGTTCTCTGCCTTTATTAACAAAAACTCATTATAATGTCACACATTTCTCTAATACAAAGTCTCAAACTCTTCAACAATGGAGAAAAGTGCTTCCTACGTGCCTAGTGAAACATGACACAGCCCTGTAGGATGCTGCTGCCATATTGAAAATTATATTCGAGACCTGAATTGGAAGAACACTGATCAAAAAATCCAACATTCCCAATACTGTTAAATGTCAGAATAACTCCTGTTCTTGTGTGCACGGATAGAGTCTTGAATGAAATTATGATGTACTCATTCCCCTTACCAGCACTCTATGCCATTTGTCATTAGCACAGGGTCAACACTGAATGAACAACCATTTCATATCTTATCCTTGTTGTTCCATATATATCCTAAGCATTAATTATTTCATAACAGTTAATTCTTGCAGTGAAATCAGGAGTTATTTATAGATCTCAGGCATTCTGGAAACCTATCAACATTACAAAGAATGAAACAAACAGAAACGAATACACTTTACAAAAGATCCAATTTATAATATCTCAATGTTATTAAGGAGAACAATGAAAATACAGCGATATTATAAAGTGATAGTCATATTGAGTGGTTTTTTTAAGAGTGGCTGCCCAATTGCCCAGATTAATCAAATTGCCCTAAATATAGAACTATGCATTCTCTCCCTGCAGTCTATTTTTTCATGCCCTGTCATCAAACTTTTCCAATGTTAAGTGGCTATGATCAAAATCTACTGAAAATACCCAACTGAAAATACCTATCTGAGACCCGAACTTATAAAACCATTTTTTGCCAATAGAAAAAGGCATAAATTAGTGGAAAAAAAAAAAAAACAACCAAAACCTGAGGAGATAGCGCTTCTTAAAGCAGTTGAAAATGTATCAGGCAGTAGATTTTAGTACCTTAACAGAAGTTATGAATGGCAGAAAGAGAAATCCTATCAGCTGGAAAAAAAACCAACTCAGTTGTTGTATTCTTTCCACAACAGCTGCTACAGAAGATTTTGGTCTCTTTCTGTCATGTCTGCCCCTTGGACACCACCAACATCCACAACTGTTACATTAGGGATATGAAAATTTTTGAGCACAGATCGTAAAAAGTTAATAGTAAGTGTTCAGCAGCCACATAATTACATGGAGCAGAACAGTCTTCAATATTCTGTATTTGTTTATGTATTTGTTTGCTTGTTTGTTATTATTGTGTAAAGAACAGCTAGATTTTGAGCCATCCATATTTGTCATACTAAACCTTGCAAAAAGTTGTCTTTTCTCCCCTCTTTATTCCAGCCTTTGCATGTAATATCCTGAAAAAAAAAAAGGACCACTTAAAACTGCCTGTTTACATTTCAAGAAATCAGCCAAGGTAGACCCAATGAAATAACATTTTCCAAATATTACAGCCTTCAGTACTTGCATCTACATTGTAGGTATACCTAATTCTTTATATAATGCCCCAAACTTAATTAAACTTAATTAATCCATAGATATAAATGTGATTGTTTATACACAAATTTAATATCATAGCCTGTATTGCCTTCAAATAATTTTTTGCCAAACCTTTCCTTCTTTCCATAAGTAGTCACAAATAAATTATTTTAAAATAGTCAACAAAACTTTCAATATTTGTCAGTCTATGACTGTATGTATACTGTATGCATTTGCTGTAGAGCAGTGTTACTTAGAGAGTACATAAAGTATTAGCTGATAATACCACCTGTTCATGCAAGAGCAAGATGTTGTCTTCCATCCTCATTCTCGATTCTTCTTTATCTTTCCAAAACCTGCCAAATATGTGCTGCTTGTAGGAAATTAGTGACATTACCTCGACAAATAAGTTTTCATAATTAATCAGGTCCTACAAGGATTAGTTAAAAAAGTAGTCAGTCGCATGCAGGATTTGACCCTAAGTCACATTGGTAACCTCTAGTGTTTTATTTATTTCGTATTTTTATTCTTTTTGTGACACTCCAGGTTTATCTGTGGATGGATCTGTTTCTTCTAAGCCTGTGAATTCTTCCTCTATGACTGGCTTCAATATTTTCTCAATTTGTGTAAGTCTCTTTTTCAATTTCTGTTGTGCAGCTTCATACTCAGCCAACAACCTGGCAAACTTCGTCTGTAACCTGTCCATTGCTCTTTCCATGTAGGTGACCTTCTCTTCCAGATCTTTAGGATCACTTCCTAAATTTGCAACTTCAATGTCCAGCAAGCCATCTTTCATTAGGATTTGCTTGCCTTTTTCTTCCAGCATAGCCTTTGCATCTGGATACTCTGTTAAAGCCTCCATGAGATCATCTTTAGACAGACAAAACAAGTCTGAATATCCAATACTTCTAATATTGGCTGTTCTTCGATTGCCAGCTTTGCTACCTTTGATATTAAGAATGCTGATTTCTCCAAAATAACTGCCATCACTTAGGACCACAAACTGAGTAATTCCATCATCAGCAACTACTGCCAGTTTGCCTTCTTTAATAATGTACATCTCCCGTCCAATATCTCCTTTTCTGCAAATATAGTCTCCAGGACTGTATACTTGTGGCTGGAGTTTCAACACCAGTTCAACCAACAGACCAGCTTCACAGTCTGCAAAAATCCGAACTTTTTTTAGTGTTTCCAGGTGAACGTTGATTGCAATCTCTGCTCTTAGTTTATCTGGCAGATATTTCAAGACTTCCCTTTCATCCACAGCCTTTTTGTTTGTCCACAGGTAGTCAAACCACTTTATAACTCTTTTTTCCATGTCTTTACTCACATTCCGAAAGTGCATATACTGCTTGATAGCATCGATCCTTGCTTGAAACTCTGCCCTGGCAGCATTCATGTTGGAAATCATAGAGCCCACGTTACCAACAATGGTAGCAAAAATCAATACTCCAACCAAGAAGTCAACGACCACGAAGAAATACTCAGAATCTCTTACAGGAGGGGGTGTTTCACCGATAGTAGTCAGGGTCAGTGTTGACCAATAAAGACTGTAGACATACTTTCTAGTCAGACGGGCAAATTCAGGGTCAGAGGTGTTGGGGTAGACCCATGTGTCAGCCCCAAATCCAATGGCTTTTGAGATCGAGTAGTACACACAGGCATTCCAGTGAATAATAATCACAATGTACATGACAAGGTTAGAGATCCTGAAGATATTTGGGTAGTTTGTCCTTGTTTCTGTTCGCTGGAAGAATTCAAACATCCGAGCTACTCTGAGTAGTCTGTTTATTCTTAATTCTGGGTAATTCAGTCCTAACTTAAAGTATAAGAGATCAGTTGGTATCATTGACAGAAAATCTAATTTGAATTGAAAAGATGCTTTATATTTCTCTTGAAGCTTTTGTTCTTCTTTCACTAGAAGACCTTGCTCCAGGTAACCTATAATCAAATTGTAAATAATAAGATGTGTTATGACCTCAATTGCATTGTGCTCAAGGTCAGTCCAAATCTACTTTGAAATATACTTTGGGTGCAAATTTCAGATGGTACATAAGTTCTCTTACTTTTTAATAAGCCATTTCTTACTTCCAAATATTCAAATTAGTGCTATATGATTCAGCTTGAGCTAAACTGTACAGCTTTGAAAATAAAACATTTCTAGTTCAGATTCTCCAGTTTTCCACTAGAAAAAAACACGCTCCCCCCCCAAAAAAGCCTCCACAGGCTAGAAGAAGGGTGGCTAATGAGAAAGAATTTGAACTTGGGAATTTCAGTTCCATATTGAGTCTATCTACTCAGTAGCTCTAGAGGTAGGGTACATTTTGAATGAAATAGTTGCAGCTGAAGATAATTGGATTTCTTGCTTGCTCAGTGGTCTCGAAAATCAAGCAAATACTTGAATCTCCTTAAATGCTAAATCTAGATTTCAGTGCTAGTTTTTCAGAACCCCTGATCCTCACTTGGCTGCATTGCACGTTTATTTTGTCTTGTTGAGTCAGTTGCAGAGAGAACAGCTTGTATCTATCTTACCTCATGCATATCTTACCTCAGGCTTTATGTATGATATGAATACTGCATCAGCATTTCTCCTGTTTTTAGAGTTTATCAACTACAGTCAGAGATCTATCTCAAGATCTTTTTCACTATTGCATCTTATCACAGGTACCCAGATAATAAGAGTAGTAGTATTCTGAATATTTTAAACCATCTGACACAAGGACATGAAGAGGAATTATTAATCACTAAGTATATTTACCTGTTCTTGTACGTACAAACATGTCAGCAACATAGATGGCATCAGAAATGTAATCAATAATAAACCAAACAGCTAAGTAGTCATGCTGAAGCTCATCAAAACACGCTCTGAATAGGAAAAGACAAAAGTAAATTACCATGAAATGGAAATTAAATACGCACATGAAATCAGTGATGACTAAAAGATTTTTTGTTATCTAGTTAGGGATATTACAGTTTGTAAGAAGTTTTATATAGCCATTATAGGAATACATCACCTAGCAATAATCATGGTCCAGTTGTACATGACAGGCATTGTGATGCAAAACAACCAGTTGTAATACATATTTCCTGCTGGATCAATAATGAAAATATCTTTCTTCTTCCTAAGTGATGGGTAGGGAAAAAAAAAAAAAAAGATTTAATGAGAGATAAAATATACATAACGATTTTTTAGGAATGAAGCATTCCAGAAACTGTTCTTGTAAAGTAAATAATCTTTATTAAAGTTAAGTTCCTTGTTTGAATGTATGGAGAATATGAAGCTGCTTCTTAGGCGTGACTAAGGACACAAACTTTAGAATCTAAATTTTGCTGAGTAAAAGCAGCTTGGTAGTCCCACTTCAGTTTATAGTGATGCAAGTAATTTCAACCTTTTAAAATTATTTTGTTTCCTACTCAATTAACTGTCTTGTCTGATAATTGATTTTATCATCTTTCAAAAAATAAAATTATTATGTGATCCTAATGTTTAAATAAATGAGATAAATCATGCCTTTCTCACAGGGAAAAGTCTATCTCTGAGAAAGATGAAACATTGGCATAGTTTACAAAAAGAAATTGAAGAATATCAAATCATACAACACAAGTTCCTACCGCACTATTTTAAGTTTCTCTTCCTTGTCTAGAAAATTATGAATTTACCAAGCAAAACATAAAGGAAGAACTTCTAGATCATAGACGACTTTACTTGATTGAAGTTGCCCTTATGTGCAGAAGAGATTGCTTTACAATGGCACATCTTTTGCTGCAGGGTGTTATCCAAAAAATACTGCATAATCAGAATCCACGGGAGACTTTTCTTGATTAATTTTTTTTTCAGAACAATGCATTCATATTTCTGTTGTCCACATATGAAGTTAAATCAAAACAACTCTAGGGAGAACAGCAACAGTCTGTACACTCATCCACTAGAGTATAAGCATATTGTTTGCAGGATGTCCATGAATGCATTCAGTTTTTCATCAAAAGCAATTTTATTAGGCTAACATAGCAGGACTGGAATGAAAAGTACTTACTCTTCTTTGTTTTCTTTCTTCTTGGATTTATCTTTATTTTTGTTTTTCTCCTTTTTTTCCTTGTTCTTTTGTGTTTCTCCATCCTTTTTCTTTTCTGACTTGCTAAAAAATAGATTTACATTTTCAGTTGTTACAGACTAAGTTAAAACATACTTGCCTCAGAAACAGTAGTATTATTGCTCTGTATCTTACCTCTTCTTTTCTCTTTTCTTTTTCTTCTCTTCTCTAAGGAAAAGAAAAATATTATAGGCTCATGGAATGCACATAACCCTTCCTTACACATGTATTTTTTAGAATCATCTGACTTCAGTAAGGATAACCTTATACTTAGGTGATTGGCCTTTAAAACCTGTTCTGCTTATTGTATTCACATAGAACTACTTATATTTTAAATACTTAAGACTTAATACCAATAACTGTAGTATTGAAAATTACTATCATAATTGATATGCATGAAGTTAAAATGTACGTGCAGTCTCTGTTGGGATTACTTGAATGGCATAACTGTTTATTAAAAAAATAATTAGATATATAGCATTCTTCTTCATTACTGCTTAAAAAGAAAATATTGCAGTACTTTCCTTTTATAAAATGGCAAAGATACTTACTCATCTTTATTACTATTGTTGTTAATATTGTAGTGTGCAAGTGCACTGGGTAGATACCATTGCCTAAGGAACAGCAAAACAATATGGTTATATGATATCTGCTGAAATACAGAAAAAAAAAACCCATTTAATTTAAATTCTTGTGGACTGTTCCTCAACATTTTAATGATGGGTTAAGTTATCTAAGGAAACTGAAAGAGCACAGATTTTAATCTCCTAAAAATTTACAATAAGCAATATATCACAGTCTTAATAACTTTATTTATTAATAGAGGGTGAAGACAAATAGATGATGGCTAGTACCTGTGCTTAATTAATCCTATGCAAATTATCAAAGAAAAAAACCAAATAGACACAAAATGGTAAATTTGACATACCTGTTTACTGCTTTGTTCATCGGTCCAGCATCCTCACTGGTGTCTTGCACTACCACTCTGGGAACAATTGTATGGGAGTGATGGGTCTCAATGACTCCTACCTTCATGATCAAGTTTGGTTTACCTTGGGTAATTGAGGAAGACTGATTTTAAAAATAATTGTCATTTCACAACTAGCAGAAGTAACAAGCAATTTTTTTTTTTTTTCTGAAGATGAATCTTTTATATCCTTACTTCCCCCAAATGCAACAACAATTTAATTTCATTCCAGTTTCTTCTCCCGTATGACATTCCCACCAGACAAGAAAGGGCACTGTGAGTGTTTCGGTATGGTAAATGATAGGGCAACTGCTGCTAAAGAGAATGTTCAACACATTTTTCTTTTAGAGGAAGCATTAATTTGGTCTTTTGAGCCTAATCACATACTTTGAAAATATTTGGACAATTGTGTTCAAAACATCTACCACTTTCATTTGGTTTTGAACCAAAGGCTCAAAACTTATTGTGTCAAGATGGGTAAACAGATTCATGTACAGGTGACATCCTGAAAAGAAGACTAGGAAGCATCCACTGGTTGTACGTCCAAAGAAATCTCAGAATGTCTGATACCCATGAGTTATACTCTGTTGACAGCAAAGAGCACATTCTGTAACTAGCAAGTTAAGACTGATGGAGTAGAAGTGTCCTTACTCATGTAGCAGGTAGTATATAAACACCTAAACAGAAATATTAATGGCTGTTCATGTGTGTTTTGTTCATCTTGATAATAAAAAATTGACAATGTTGTAGAGTACATAACTAATACAGGGCATTCTAGTGCACAATCTTCCCAGCACTGGAGTAATTAACCTCTGCTCTCCATTTTCACCGCTATTCTTACAGATTTGTCATTTATATCATGGCATCAATGAGCTTGCCAACACCTTGGGCAATGAACTGTGTCTACAAGTGTCATCTGCTCTTGGCAGGGCTATTTATATAGGATTATGAAACAGATGCTGTCCACTGCAGTAACAATATCCCTGTGAAATCAGAGTATAGAGAAGTCTGTGAACGACAAACTTCAAATGAGCGGCTGTACCACTGATAAATGAAGTCAAATGCCATAGAATGAGTCACTCTTATTTATCATTTCTTATTATCTTATTTATTTTAATTATCTTATTTATCACATCTATTCTGTAGTCAAGCACACTGCAAAAGACAAGCAGAATAATACAGCTGACATATTAAGACAAGCAGGATAATACAGCTGCCACATTACTGCCAGGCTTACCTGACTTTCCTTAATAGTCAATTAAACTAAAAATATTCCTACACAGGAAATAGGAAAGTAAAACCATGTTCCCATCAGTCATCAGATGACACATAGTGCAAAAATTTATACAGCAATATACAACGTTCTACAAACAAAAAGGTAAAGATTGAAGAATAAAGTGTGTTCTTCCACTAATAGTCCCAAATGTAGTCCAACACTGCTGGTCAGACTTTAAATGCTTAAGACCAAAGTTCAGGTCTCAGATGTCACATAAAAGATTCTAAGTTTCTAAAACATAGTAAACTTTAGGTTGTATTCAGCAGGAGTTGAAAAACTGTGACAGGGTTTCAACTGACTTACTGCAAGGATAAATTGTGTTTGAAAGTATGGGGATTGAAATTATACCAGGTTGAATTAAGCAGCTTTATGTCTGCTTAGAAGTGCTCTGAAAGCTCTGCTAATGCTGGTGCACAAAATTCCATCCTTATTTAACCTATATCCTCCACAGAGCCACAGAGGAGTCCACAGAGCTCACAAATAATGGGGCAAAATAAAGCTATGACCAATAACTTCGAATCACTTGGCACCAGGCAAATGCAAATGTATTCATCTCAAGGGAAATCATTCCTACAACAGTGGGCTCTAAATCAGTCAGTTCACATTAGGACTTCCAGTACCAGCATTTCTACATAGGAGCTCATTTTTTTCATGTTTGTCTTTGCTTTTTGTGTCTTCTTTAGTCTGAAGAGGGCAAAAAAACATCTTTGACTTTATGTTATCCAGAGGAGAGCATAATGGATTTTCTGTGCATTTTTACAAATAAACAGATTCCTCTGGCTCCATCAGTATCTACTGTGGTGCACTTTGTGTTCTGCAGAAGGAAGCAGCCATATGTAGGACTTGCTGGGAAAGGGGTGGTCTCAAAATAATAAATCTTTATGTTGGGCTCAGGTGACTGCTGCACCAGGTTGTTTTCTTTGACATTCAGTCATGAGATATAGCACAAGAATATCTTCAAATTCAATTAGTCTCAAAGCAAATTGTAGTAACTTTTTGAATTTCTGAGTCCAAGACACAGAAATGCTAATGCAGTGTGTACCCAGTGCAACTTGAATGGACACAGTAATTGATCCTGGTTTGGGGACTGTGGTTACTTCAGTACAGCATTTGTGTGACAAAATCCCAACACTGGGAACAGTAGACAATTTCCCGTTAAACTCAGTGGGTGCAAAGTTCACCTTAGTGCATTTTAAATTATATTATAGAGGGTTTTCAAACAAAGTCTTTCAGAAGGTTTTTTTGTGTGACTACTATGTTTCCTACTCTGTAGTCACACATTTTTCTTAAACAGATACCTTGTCACAAACTGGTAGTCTGTTTTTTGTTTGTTTGTTTGTTTTAATATTCCAATTGCTCAATTTCACATTATCATGTTTAGGTAGTAAGTTTGCAAGGTAATACAGATACATTTTTGCTTTGAAGTTATTTTAGGTTTTTACCATATGCTGGTTTTTTTACTGTATACAAATATTTGCTTTTACTATCTTGGATTTTTAAATGTGACTATTATAAACAACTGAGTTTTTAAACATTATGACCCAAACCCTAATTATATTAATTACTATACATAAAAAAAATTTAGGGCTGAAAGAAAATGAAAGCAATATTATCTCTTTACAGGATTGTAGTGAACAGAAGATCAGCCTCCATTTCATCTGCTCTTTTATTTTACCTGTTTCTCTCTTTCTTACAGGTACACCATATTGACTTCTCCATTATTTTCAGAGAAAAAAAATCCTTCGAGTAAGGTTATCCTGAAACAGAATTTGGCATCATACAAAGATCTACTTCTTTACTTTACAAAAAGCAGGAAAAAATATTCATTAACTTTAAAACCTGCAGTGTCTTGCAGCAAAATCTCTTTCCTAAGATGCAAAAAGAATCTTTAGCAGTTCTACAATAAGCAGTTTCATCAGTGTGCATGCTTACCTTGGCAATGTAATCTGCTGCTTCTAATAGCAATTTCAGTCCTTTAAATCAGTGATGTTTCCTTAGTATGTTAGCAGAGCCACCATGAAAAGATAATCACCATTTCATACGTAAATGCCTTATTGATCCATTTTTCAACCAGCCAGTCCCATGTGCAGTTCTCTGAATTATTCCCAAGGAAGGACATGGATATTAGTGGAGGATTTCCTTGACCTAGTGATGGATTTTGAGATTTAGAGAGAGATGAAAGTGACAGTGGCAGTGACTATTATCCCTCACCTGAGCAGAAGCTTACTAGCCCTATCAACACGCACAAGAAAAGACAAATATTGGAATGTACTCTGTCTTGAAACTAAAAACAATATTATTGTAAATTACTATATATTCAGTATTGCTCACTGGCCTATTTTCTTAATATTGAAGATGCTGTTAATGCAGTAACACACATAAAACACCATAAATGGAAATTTCCTTTTTATTTTCATGTGTTTATCATGTCACTGAATAATAGGAAGTACCTTTTTAAACTACTGAAAGTTCTTAACAAATCTAACATAACTTCTACATTCCTATTTCGATGCTTAAAAAAGCCCTTGAATTGTGAATATATATTTAGCGGAAAATGAAGTTTTAAGACACTGAACTAACCTTCAAATTTGGTATGGATTGTGACTTTGCAAGATGGTTAATAATCTAAACCCAAAATGATGCCCAGTATCACAGGTCGGCCTTTTGATCAGAGAAACAAACTAGACACATCTGCTGCTACGACTTCCTAACACTGAAGACAGTCCATTTTCTAGGAAAGAGAATATATATCTTGAAATTTACAGAATATAAAATATTTTAAATTAAATACTAATGGGCAACAAGGAAATACATAAACTCATGACCAGTGGAAGCCAGATATACAAATCTACAGTAAGGTATACAACATAACAAATGGGACAGACCAGTTCCTTGTCAGACAGTGGCCAGGACCTCACTTACCTGCAAAGAGGTTTGCAGGACAAGACCTGTGTGAGCCAGACACAGTGATCTCAATTCTGCCCTCCTTTAAAAGCCAGTTACACACTTGTAATTGACTTCACTGACAATTACATTAGTTTAGTGTCAATATTTTTTCACAGATATTTTTCCTGTCATTCTGTATTCCAGCAAAGTAACCTTGACTGATGGGAGAATGACCGCACTAATGGATTATTGTTTTAGCAGGCCAACTTTAATCTATTTTTGTATCTTGCTTTGTCATCATCTGTAATTCTTCTCAATCCTATTAAAGCTACCTCTAGTTTCAGACAATCACCAAACACTAATCAAAACACTACATACATTACACATATGACTTTATAAATAACCGTGTTTTAATGGCACAACACTGCCTTGCAGCTTACTGTGCTGTAGCTGTGTACACAGATGGGTGTTTGAATTGGGACAATACTTTTGGCAGCCTTATTTTCTGCAAATACTGTTTGTCTTTGATGATGTAATTTCAGCAATGAATGTCATGTTGGAAGTCTGTAGCTGAGAAGGCTCCAGGGCTTCTGATTTATTTAATACTCTTTTGTGTATACTGGTATTACGAGGAATTCTGTGTCATGAAGAACAATTGGCCCCAACAAAGCCTGGTGACTGGAAAACCATCAGTGCAAACAGTATCTCCACCAGTAGGTGGTACTGTATTTTTACTTTAGGGTTAAGTGGGTGCTTGATGGAGACAAAAGAAGTAGAAGCAATTTAATATGTGTGTTGGTGTGTTAGATTCCCATATGCGGATGAAGCTGGAATTGCAAAGTACTGGACAGGCTGCAAGCTGTCTGTGGACATGAGGGCTATCAGGCACACAATACAGCACCACACAGCATGATAAAAGACTAAGTCAAAAACTTTTACCAATATCTTCCAGGTCAAGACCCTAGTTTTTGCATGACTACTCTGAGCAAGGATTAGCACTTCTGAAATGTCTGCAAGCACAAGTGCTGTATCTGTGCCATGAGCTGAATGTACAATGAGGCTATTCCTCTGCCACCCAGGTTGGAGTGGCTTGAGATGTCTCTGCCTTCCAACCTGGAACCTGCATGAAACAGAGGGACTGGCCCGCCAGAAAACTCTCTGGAAAGAATTGGAACTTCATTCAATAATATCACTGGAATAAAGAAGTGTAGTGAACCTGCAGGAATGCCAGTAGCTCTGAACAGTCAGTTAGGATTTCTGTTTAGTAGAATTTTATTTCAAGATAAAATAACATAGGTAATCTGAGTCATTTGCACAGAATAATGGTGTTAAAATGTTTATACATAAAAAGGTGATTCAACTCAGATTAATTCTTCTTAAAAGAAATCAACAATTGTCACTGGTAAGAGTGGTAGAAAATGCACTGTAGTTAAAGTAGGTTTGATATATCTGGCCTTGCTTGTTTTTCATTCATTGCAGTAACGTAGGAGTTAAGGCAGCACTATCTGGACGTTTTAAGGCAACATGTATAGGATTAATCTCTTCACAGTAAATGCAGCAATCTAATCATACTGAACTGCAATCCAGATGCACCATTTTTTGGCTCAGTTTAAGTGAATTCCTTTACATGCTGCTCCAGCAGTTCTACACTAAATCACCAGCATTTGGGTGAGGTGGAGTTCCCATGGCCAGAGCTCTACTCTCAAGACTAGCTCACTAATCTTTCTGTGACTGCATGTCAGAACAGATAATAAACCTGTCTTCAGTTGCTGTATTGGACAGAGCTCATGTTTGGACCCTGTTGTGTAGCAGCAACTGCAGTCAGGGAAGAGTAACACTGAACAGGGAAGCTGAGAAGTGATCACACGACTTCAAAATGCCATAGGCAGCTTTCCTAAATAATGATAATAATAATTATTATTTTAAAAATAATTAATAATAATAGATAGATCTTGCTTCGTGTCTGCACCAGGACTAGCTGCACAGTGAAGTTTTTCTCACTGTGGTGAAAGCCATTGTCATCATCCTCAGTATTTACAGTAACTAAATACTGCATAATAACACATATAAGGAACTCAGTGTATATGTGTATAAGGAAAAAAACCCACCCCAACAAAATTAAAGAATTTGTGACAAAGCCAAGAAGTCATACAAACTTTGTATAATTAAGTAATTAATGGCTAACACAGAGGCAAGAAGGGTTTTATTAAGGCACAAAAATGAGGTTTCCAAGGTCTATTTTATTTAAAAATGTAAAAATCTGAAGTTGGGTAGATATTCAGTGCTTCCATTTTATTGAAAACCAACAACTGAAGTCAGTGCTTGCTTAACATTCAGTTTCAGCAAATCTTTCATTTATCACTTAAGTATCAGAATTTTAACATAACTTCTTGCTTGCTTTGACTATTAGTACATGCACATTGTTACTTCATACACAAAAAAGCTGGTCAGTGGTTAGCCATAACTGGCATAGATCCACTGAAATAAGTGGAGTTGAACTGATTTGCATTAGCTGATGACCCAGGCATTGCTCTATATCAGTTGTAGATGCCATTTTGAATGTTAGCATGTTTTTCCTCTTTATGTCAGACAATAAGATCATATATCAATGCTTCATTTTCTTTCCTGTTTGACCCTTACCTGTCATCCAAAAAAAAAAAATAAAAAAATCAATGTTGATAAATTACTTCTGTGTAGTTTCTTCCTTCCTTTTTCAACCTTTAGGTTGAAAAGGATCCTTAAGACCAAGTCCAACTGTAAACCTAACACTACCAAGTCTGCCACTAGACCATGTCCCTGAGCACCACATGAACATGTCTTTTAAATACTTCCGGGGATGGTGACTCCATCACTTCCTGGGGCAGTCTGTTCCAGTGCTTGACAATGCTTTTGGTGACGGACTTTTTCCTAATGTCCCATCTAAACCTGGCACAACTTGAGGCCATTTCCTCTCTGCCTATAACTTCTTATTGAGAAAAGAGACCAACATCCATTTCTCTATAACCTCCTTTCAGGCAGCTGAGAACGGCAAAGTTTTCTCTTAACCTCCTCTTCTCCAGACTAAACAACCCCAGTTTTCTCAGCTGCTCCTCATAAGACTTGTGTTCTAGACCCTTCACCAGCTTCATTGCCCTTCTTTGGACATGCTCCAGAACCTCAATGTCCTTCTTGTAGTGAGGTGCCCAAAACTGAACAAAGTATTCAAGGTGTGGCCTCACCGGTACCAGGTACAAGGGGACAATCACTTCCCTAGTCCTGCTGGCCACACTATTTCTGATAGAAGCCACATTGCTGTTTGCCTTCTTGGCCACCTGGGCACACTGTTGGTTCATATTAAACTGGCTGTTGACCAATCTGTACCTCAGATTAAGTATTTTTTTATTCATTGAAAGGACTTTGATGTTCATGGTCTGCTAAAGGACTTGGCCTATACAGAGACAGATCTGCAGAAGTGTTAACCACGCTGCTTCTCAGTGTTCTTGTTCTGGGTGCGGCATTGCAGTGAAGCCCTGACCAGCAGGTCAGCAAGAGTTGTGCCATGGGAAGAGGTGGTCTTTGACAGCTCACCTTTTCCCATCCTTGACTCCTTCAGCAGGCCCTTACAAATGTTACCACTTCTGTTCTTTGAGGTCTGCCAACTGAGTCACTTGCAAGATTAACAATTCATGTGCTTCAGTCAAATTCCAGGAAGCTGGAAAATTTGACACATTTTGGGAGAAAATGGCGTGTGAACACAGAGTTGACAGATCTGCGAGGGCACAGAACAAAAATAGGAGTTGGGAGCAGACTGCAGACATCTATCTGTCCATATACATCATTTTATACTATGGGCATGCTTATGTTGCACAAGAAGATGGAAGTTTGCTCCCAACTTTTGAGATTGTGCTTTAAAATTTTTATTTAACTGTTTTAAATACTATTTAAAATGATTGTTCTTTTGTAGCAGTAACCTGTGTTTTAGAAATGTTAAAGCAGAGAAGTCAAACCCTTTTTATAAGGCAGGCCTGTTCAGGCCACCTTTAATAGAAGCTCTTATCATGTAGATGCTGTAAAGATAAAGTGGATGCATAATCAAATGCATATAACCAAAGGCAATGCTCCTTTTCTCCTAAAAAACAGAGTGCTGGCTATGTTAAAAATAAATAAATACTGAAATGAAAAATGAGAGTAAGACATTAAAACTGATGAATTGGTTTAACCTCAGTCAAGGATGCCTAAGGCAGCGGAAACCAAGTTATTTTGCTGACAGTCACCGTATTTCACAGTCTGCACCAGAACTAAAACTTTTCAAAACCAGAAATTATTCATTTAGGTGCTGTGCTGCAAAGCTTTGTTACAACTCTGCTAGTGTCAAGCCAGAATGTCTCTGTGGTGCTCTGTAGGAGGGGTGTTAAATTCACAGGTCAGTTTGGCTCCAGTTTGGGAAGTTCTTGTGCATGCTAAAGGTCCTCGAAATATGCCAGGGAGTCTGCTAGGCAACCCTAGGTTAGCGTGCAATGGTTTACTAAGCCATACATTTTGTAAATATATTGCACTTACCCATATTAAAAACAAGGGTGTAGATTTCTCCCTTGGAACTATTGATTAAGTAATAAAGATAATTGTTTCTTATGACACCCTGGAGCCTGTTCAACCACAGGGAGTCATCTCAGGGTAAGCATCAGCAGGTGCTGCCCTAGTTCTGCAAAGCTGGGATAGTCTGGCCGGGGGATCGCCCCACCTGCCTGCAGAACTAGTGGTCCAAGCTAGTGCAGGCAGCCCATCACACATCTGACATGGCTGCACATTAAAACTGCTCACCTCTTCTCTAGGTCTGAAGGGGAGGAAAATTGAATCTATTTCTAGTAGACACAAATACTGCCCAGGGACCCCAGGAGAGAGCTCCTTCCATGTGATTCAGTATTCAGGTGGGGTCACAGAAGTCCCCAGGTGAGAACTGTGACTTTTTAACGATTTATACGAAATAAACCCAATTCGGGGTCACTGCTGGAGTCTTGTGTGCCCGCTCCCCGCCAGGACGCGCCCACAGCCGCGGCGGAGATGCGGCTTCCAGCTGCCGGGCGGGGGCCGCGGGGCGGGAGAGCGGGGCGCGCCCAGGTGCGTCGGGCCGCGCCCGGGCGGGCGGAGCCGCCGCCAGCGAGCCCGCAGAAGGGGCTCGCCGCCGCCATGGGGCACCGACAGGCGCTGCCTGACCGCCCGCCCTGCCGCACGGGTCAGTGTCTGCGCGGGCGCGGAGGGGGGGCCGGGATCGCGTTGCCTGCGGTGGGTGCGCGGCGCTGGGGACGCGGTGCTGCGCAGAGGATGAGCTGGCGGTACGCTGAAAGTGCGCGGCGCTGGGGGTGCTGGGGACGCAGAGGTGCGCGGGCGGTGCGCGGCAAAGGGCGGAGGCAAGGGCGCGGTATGTACGCGGCGCCCGGCACCGCTCCTATAGCCCCCCGCTCTGCCACTGCGCCCGAACCGCGGGAGCGGCTGTCATGACTCCCGCATCCGTAAAACTTCGCTCTGTCGTGACGTCACGCAGTTGATTTCCAAGGAGTGTGCTGCTGCTGGCGCCAGAGAGGCTCCTGTGCGTCTTCTCCCTTTGCTGTCCTGTGTCCAAGACCTCAGCATTTTTTGTGCATTTTTATGAATGGGAATGTGCTGGGGAACAATCCCTTGGTGCTTCTTGGTACATCCACTTTTGGCCCCAGTAACCAGGCCTTGTCAAAAGTGTCCGTGGTGTTTCCCAGATGACAGAGGCATTTCATGTTCCTGACAGGTGTGAGTTGACTTGTGAGCACAATAACAGCATTTCAATTATGTGTCTAATCAAAGCAAATAGTTTTCCAGGTAACTTAGGACCTTATCTTCAGTGGGTGGATAAAAACTACACTGGCTGTCGCCAACACATTACAGGGTACATCAGTCCTAGGTTTTTGGAAGACTGTAGAATGACAGTAAGTTAAAGTTGCAACATGGAGTGTGTAGTACTGGGCTGGCTGATGTACACGTATAGTGTGGAGAATATTTAGGCATTTGAGAAAACATTTTAGGATTTAGAAGTTTAGAAATTTAGAAGTTACAACAGTTGCCACCTAAACTCAGACTGGTTTCCTGTTGCTATCAGCCTTGAGTCAGAGCTGAGAGAGTTTATTTCTGCAAGGAGAGGTTCTGCTGAGAGGTTCATGTTTGTTCACATTTTAAAGTGGGAGGTGAAACTGGCTTAGCTACAGAAACTGGGTGCTGAGCAAGCCAGGCAGCCTCAGAGATTTGTCACTTTCCTCAGTCCTTCCAGGTAATCTTCAGTCTGATCACAGTAGGCAATAAAATAATTGAAATTCCTGGATCAGCCTTCTCTTTCTAGCTCTCAGGTGGTTCTTTGATAAGTGGAGTGACATACCATTTTATATGCCAAGTGGAACAATTTTATTTTATTTTTTTAAACTAGGAAGAGTTTCTCAGCAATATAAACAGAGATCAAAACCATTCATAATGACTCTCCTCAAATGACAGATGTAAGAGGCAAAAAAATCCACCGTCTCTATAAATGTGAGAAAAGATGGTCTTTCAGAAAGAAGAGAAACATCCTGTGGCAGTGACTTACTACAGATGGCATAATTAAATTTTCATTATTCGATATTATGAAGTCTGATGGGGAATGGAAAACTTCAGAATCAGCAGAAAAATCAGTAGTAGTGTTATATGGAAAGGTATAAGCCTGCCATCCATTTCCAGCTAAATGAAAGTACACCATTCACAAAAAGGGTGGGAAGAGTGTTATTTTCTTCACTGTAGAAAGACAACACGCTGATAGAAAGCTGCCGTTACCAAATTGGGTAGCTAAGAGACCATACTTATCAGGAGGTTTTATCTTGCTTTTCTTTTTATTAAAGGTGAGAAGTGTTGCTGCTTCTCACATAAAGCCCGTAGTAGCAGAGTGGTGGTGGGGTGGTGGTACAACTGTCACCAGTCCAGTTTAGCATCATTAAAAGGTGTTGAGAGCCAAGGGGTTTCGTTCACTGTCAACCTCTCCACTTTTTGCCTTGTTGTGATACATTAGCTAAGAGAAACATTTATGCTTAAAAGACTTCTCTGTAATTTTCTTTTGTGATTTAATCTTTATGTCAAAACTTAAGAATATGAAAAATTTTCTTCTACGTGTTAGGATTTTAAAATATTTTAGGATACAAATGCAAATTCATTTTACATTATCCAGTTTCTAGTAATGATAAGATGGAAGAATACTGACTATCCTATATGCTATGCAAAAGTAATTTCACGTAGATAAAAGTTCTTGAAGATTTTCATCTTCAGCTGCAGGATATGGATATACCCATCTTGTGGGACCATTTCTATGCAGTCTGGCTTAGAAATACAAAACAACTTCCTGCTCTATAGAAACTCTCTTGGCAAACAAGGAAATGTGATTGTACAACCTGAAAAGCAAATTATAACTTCTGTCATGTATTTGTTGTACAGTATGGCACAGGAAAACTGGGAACAGATACTTATCCTAGTTCCTTACTTGTAAAGGGTGCTGTCCCCCAGTGTTAGTCTCAGCAGTCAGCTGCAAATGAAGATATACTGACAAATTTCATGCATGTTTTAATGTCTTTTATATTTTAAATATTCCTTCCAAAACAGTATTAGGTGACTTATCTAATGCTGCTTATTTTAAATTGTGCAGTGAAGTACTTTTGACAGAACATTAATATCTCCAGAGCATATGCATGAACAGACAAAGAGGCATACTCTTTTCTACCATGTCTCCAAGTGTTTATTTTCTTTTGAGGAAAAAAAAAAAATGAGATGGTGCCACTGACCAGGATGAATCCTTCATGTGTCATTTTAATTACAGGTGAAACATGGAAAGCAAAATTATTTGGTGCATTTAATGCTTTATATGAATCACAATGGACTGAGCTTTTATACTTCTGCATCAGCTGTTTCTTATTTTAACATGTCTTCACAATACGTCTTAACAGTAAAACCTTCCTTCCAGAACAGGTCTTCAGAATAAAACCTTTACTTCCAAAACCATTGTCCTTTAAAGCTATTCCAGCCTAGATTTTCAGATCCAGACCAAATGTCAGCCTAGACTACTGTAAGCTCTGCTGCAGCGTAGCTGCCTGTCCCCTGATTTCCCATGCAAATTGACTTCTTTTGTCCTTGGAAATGCAAGAGCTCCTCTTCCTTTAAAAAACTATGTCAAGGCTGATGGTAATGATGTCTTCCCACAGGCTGTACTTCAGTCATAGGATCATGGGGCTCTGCAGCTGTGTTGAAGAGATAGCCAGGAGGACTGTCCCTTGCAGGCAGTGGCCTTCCTCCAGCTAGGGGTTGTGGAGGTTAGATGGAAATTGTGAAGTATAATGAGGCCTCCACCTCCAAATTATTTTCTGAGTGGTTAAAGAAGATCTGTCTCACATAGTAGTCACTGAACAATTTGAATAAGATGTATTCGAGCCCACATGTAGCAAAAAGTTTGCTTCCTATATAGATTTTTTCTATTTTTTTTTTTTTTTTTTTTTATATTATTTGTTGTTTCCAAATCTCAGCTACAAACATAAAAGCAGAAGCCTGGAATACCAGCAGGCTTGCTCTAGCAGAAAAAGTCTGAAATAATGGATTTGGCTATATGTTTGTGTTTGGGGGATGTGGTCTCTGCACAACAGAAAAGAACCCTTTCATCTTGAGATTTCAGGTTAGCTTTTATGATTCAAGTTGTGTTTTACACTGAAGATAATATTTTAGTGCTGCATTCCTTGGAATTGCCCTAATCACTTGATTGAGCCAATGTAGATGTATATATCAAATAACATATGTACCTGTGAATTACAGGGGTGAGGAGTGACCCGGGGCAGCATTGTGTATGTTTTGTGGATTTTACAAGTTATTTGCATTATCAGAAATGACAGGTGCTCTGGGAAGATTTGGAATGGAGTGAGCAGAGCAAGGATAAGGCTCCCCAAGAGCTGTGCCTTGTTCATTATTCACTTGGCCTACTTTTTCTCCTCCCAGGTGCTGTGCTCTCTTTTGCTTGCCATGACTCCTGCCAAGCATGGTGCCAGATCATCAATGTGTCTGAATCACGCTCTTCTCTCCTCACCTCTATGGACGAGACTCTCAGTGAAACAAACAGGAGCGTTTCCACACCTGCTGGAAGCAAGTATCACCTCTACATTGGCTTGTCTTTGGCGATAGGTTCCAGTATCTTTATTGGTTCTAGTTTCATACTGAAGAAGAAAGGACTTTTGAAACTGGCAAACAAAGGAGTCCCTCGAGCTGGTAAGCGGTGGTGGCTGCCTTGCTCCTGCTGGGGACAGAAACACCTCTTAAAACTTGGCAAAATCAATGTTCAAGGTTCCAGCTCACACATTTAAAACTATTGCAGTTGAAAACTGTTGTACTTTAACAGTGATCAGAAGTCCTGTCTTGGCTAGGAGTGGAAATACAATATTATTTTTCTGCATGTGATTATAGAGTCTGGAGTTTCAGAATTCCTAGAGCTATGGGGTCAGTGGTGGATTTAGTAAATTGGTGATATTTCTTCCGTGACAGCAGTTAGATACCAGGTAAAATCCTCCATTCATTTTACCCTTCAAAATGCCTTTCTCTCTATTTTTTCCATCATTTTTTCCCCTTTGAAACAGAAAGTCTTAAGATGGTAACCAGGTTTAGATTTGTTGTTTCTTAAAAAAGGCAGTTGAATGAGCTGTAGAAAGGATATTTACTGCAAAAGGTTCTACAGTTAAAACTATTATTTCATCAAAGTTAAGAGATTAAGAGATATAAGAAGACCCATTAGACTAATCTCATTAATCTTTTTGCATTGATTTGAATATATGCCATTAGAAGGTTTTCTTTTATTTTTCGTGTTTATTGCAATATACTCTTTCAGACAATTTGGTTATATGAAAAAATGTGTTACTGACTGTTCAATGTACTTATATTTTATGTCCAAAAAATGAATGCTTGCAGTGGCATTTTTCTTTCTAATTTCTCACAAAGCAAACTGTCAAAATGCAGCAGGCTGTGTATGAATATATTGCATCTGACATGGGAGAGCACTTAGAAGCATTTCTTAAGCTTGGCAACAGTCTTCACGGACATTTTACTTTTGCTTGAAACTTCTCCTTTAGTCACATGCAATATTCAGAAGTCCAAGCCATGAAGTCGTAAAGTGACTAATAAAAGTCATTCAAAATAAAACAAAATATTTTTCATGTCACATCTGGATAACATGATCTTTCAGTACTCTATATGGTGAGGCAAATATGAAGCCGTAGATCAGTTTGTTATAATAAGGTGATGTCTTTCCTCAAGATGAGATTATTTTTTCTCCTTTCAGGACAGGGTGGATATTCTTATTTGAAGGAATGGCTTTGGTGGGCTGGATTGTTTTCAAGTAAGTCACCTCTTTCCTCTCAACCTGTATGTAAATGTTACATAAGCAGATTGTTTTAAAAAGATTTATTGCCTGATTTTTCACTCCCCTTACTTAAAAGAAATGTCTTTGCAATCACCTTTGTGATAGAGGCTGTTCTGGTATTCCTTTCTATTGAATACTGTGTTTGCTCTTTACAAAGTACCAACCTTTTTTTAATATCCAGTCAGAATCGATGAGATTGAATCTGTCCAGCTTCTAGGAGTACCTAGAAAGAAAGTATTTAACTTTCTTCAGCCTTTATTATGTCCAGAGGAGGTTAGATAATTTTCATTTCAGAAAATGTGCATATATAGTGTAGAAAAAATATTTTGGTTTATATTTGCTATCATACAAAATATTTATATTTGTATTTCTTTCATTCCTTCCCACACACACACCAGAACCTGATCCAAATGTTTGTTTCTTCTGCAGTGGGTTTAGGAGAAGCTGCAAACTTTGCTGCCTATGCCTTTGCACCTGCAACCCTAGTTACCCCCTTGGGTGCACTGAGTGTTCTCATAAGGTTAGTAAAACTGGGTGCAAGCCTTGACAAATGACCCATTCACTGGATGATGGAAAAATACTGTCTTTGGCTGAAAGTAGAGGATTTTAATAAGAAAACTGAAAAGCAATATATGGACAAAAAAAGGCTTTTTGTTCCTTGGTAGAAAGATCACTTTCTTATTTATAATTGAATTTTCTGGGTAGAGGGAATAAGTTATTTCAAAGACTAACATAAGCTTTCTCAAGAGCCTTCAACCTATATTATAAAATATTTCTTATCAGCATATACCAGGTATACACTGATGCACAGTGGTAGCAGGCTGTCATTTATCTCTTCACAGAGAACTGAAGCTTTCTTAAAAAGTCCTATCCCATTCTTCAGTTGTGAAAAAACTTCAAAAGAAATTTCTCCATTAAAATGTTTTCAAAACCATTTCTTTTTTATAGGAGCATAATTTCATATTAAGGCACACTAAGTAAACATTTTAGGGTTTTTTCCAAGTCCTTCTGGAAAGAGGCAAATAAAACATTAGCTTTTTTAATATCCACCGTTAAAATTCATGATTTCTTTGAAATATGAATGCCTTTCAAACACTCATTATTTCCAATGCATCAACAAATAATTTCCAAGTACTTAAGCACATACATTAATAAGGCTATTACAGAAGCAGAAAAGACATGGGTTACACTTAGAACAAGTGTTCTGTGAAATAATTTATTAGCGTAATGGAATTACATATGTTAAGTGTAAAACTCTTATTTTTAAGACCTGAGTATCCTATATGAAACATTGAGTTTAAAACCAGCCTGGATCATGGTTTGTTGTGGGTTTTTTTAAAGATGCTTGTGTTAATCTGACTGCTAAAAATGCAGCTGGTCTGTCATAGCAAAATCAGCATAACACTGTCACCTACAGATGTGCTGGGACCAGCATGTAGGTAGGTGCAGACTAAGTGTCTGCCTGGCTGCTGCTTTGTGAAACAGCCTCAGTTTTAATGCCCTCTGCTTTGATGTGGATATCAATCTCCAATTTTCATGATACAGAGAGGTCGAGAGAACTTCACATCAGTGAGGTTGGACAAAAAAATAGCTGGGGTTGAAAAATATAGCAGTGAGTTGAAAAAAATATTTGTGAGTCTTGTATACACACCATTAAGCCTGTGTCTGTGTCTAAGGTTGTGCTCTAGCTGGCTAATCATGTGTCTCATGAGGTGGCCTCATTTGGGCCATGTTATTACCCTCAGGTTAAATCTTGTCCTGCTTGAAGAGCCTGGGGTAAGTCCTCTTCAAAGGGAGAGATGTGCCTTCTCTGTGTTTTGAGGGGGAGTCCTGTCAAGTCAGGCAGAAACTGTGCCTGGAGAGAGCCCAGGGAGGGGTGACAAAACTTGTCTGAATTAATTCTAATGGCAAATTAAGTGCTTTAAACCATTTCTTGAAGAAAATAACAGGTCTTGTCATCATTCTAGAGGTGCGTGAGAATGCATACCCCCGATCCAGGCAATCAGTAAAGAGAAATTCCTTGAGTAATTCAGACCCTTTACAACACGGAGGGGAGGGATCAGGGTTGCTAACCCCCACCAAAACCTGACCTGACCTTCTTCATCCTGACCAACCCTCTTGCCAAACTCCCTAAAATGTGATTGTTTCAGGCTGGTTCCCCTTATATCTAAATTTAAAAGACATTTCAAATTACTATCGTTACACAGATGTTGAATGTCTTGCGTCGCTGTTGGAGCTGAACCTTTCATTTATATTTTGCCAAACAGTGCTGTATTGTCATCCTATTTTTTAAATGAGAAGCTGAATATTCATGGAAAGTTGGGCTGTGTACTGAGCATTTTGGGGTCAACAGTCATGGTTATTCATGCCCCTGAGGAGGAGAAGATCAACTCACTAGATGAAATGGAAAGAAAGCTGCAAGATCCAGGTCTGTATGCATGTGAGATGAACTTGTGCTACTGTTCATAGAGAAGCATTCAGAATACTGAATAACTTTTAGCATGTGCTTGTACATAGTCTGTTATTTTCTCTCATGCACATTACTCTTTTCCCTTTCCTCTTTCTTACAGCATTTCTTACGTTTGCTGTTCTCCTAACAGTTACTGCCCTTGTGCTGATTTTTATCGCGGCTCCAAGGAAAGGTCAGACAAATATATTGATCTACATTTTAATTTGCTCACTCATTGGTGCCTTCTCTGTTTCTTCTGTGAAAGGCCTGGGCATTGCCATTAAACAAATGCTAGAGCATAAGCCAGTTTATCGACATCCATTGGTTTACATTTTGGTGGGCATCTTAGTGCTCTCAGTCAGCACTCAGATCAACTATCTCAACAAAGCATTGGATGTGTTCAATACATCTCTAGTGACACCTATTTATTACGTGTGTTTCACCACGATGGTTGTGACATGCTCCATCATCCTGTTCAAGGAGTGGAGTAGCATGGACCTGGGTGATATCATCGGAACTCTGAGTGGATTCTGCAGTATCATCATTGGCATTTTTTTATTGCATGCTTTCAAAAATACTAGTATCACCTGGAGTCAGTTGATGTCTGCTGTTGCCAAAGAATCATCATTACCACACCATGAATACGAAACCTGCCACACATCACTGGAGAGCATAGAAGACCCATCTTTGGCATATGATGAGGACGTCGTTTTATTCAGCCAATGAAATTCTCAATCATTCAAGTATCATGAATTACAGACTTAACTCACCTGTGTCTATCAGAATGGTCTTTTCTACAATCCTCTGGAAAACCATCTGTAAGGCCAGTTAAGTGTGTGCCACTCCTCTGTGCCAGCTTCTGGTAGTAATGAATGAAGATGTTCAATAATTAGCATGAGACACAAAAACTTGATGGTACCTGTATGTCAGGCAATGGACAACCTTGTCCTTTTTTAATGCATCACCTATTGGAGAATTTTAGCAGAAAAGAATGGTCTTTGTAAGCTATGATTACGAATTGCAATTTCCCCTTACTGAAGTGATAAGCACTCTGCTATTATCTTAGTGATGGCCTTAATATTTCAGACTTTCTTTATATTTTTATAATTTATTGCCAAGCAAACTTGTAGATAGTCTACGTGAAGGGTATTCATTAGAGATTTAATATGAAGAAAGTAATGTTTAACCATTTTAGTTATTAATGTAAAATTTTATGCAAGATTTTAATTTTTTTATGACCTACCAATGAATCTCAAATAGAAGTTACCAAAAAAAAAAAATTAAATGAGTTTCCTGTCAATCATGCTCCTTCAAAATCCATTTTTTAACAACAAAAGCTTAGCTCTTCTACCTTAGGAGTGGATTGCAATTCCCTGGATGTGCATGTACATTTTTATTTCAAAACTATCACTGAGTTACATTTTAAGAAAAAGCAAATTTGCTAGAGGCCTGAATATAGTTGCTGTTTCCTTAAAAAATTATGTAAGATAAAAGAATACATTACTCAAAGGCGGAAGAAAAACAGAATGTGTATTTAAGAATTTTCACTTTGTTTTACACTACTTTGAGGCTTAAGAAGGGACTTCAGTTATTTCCATGATTCTTCCTAATAATGCTATCTATTCATCAAAACCCATTTAAGCTTTTCAACATTGTTTTTCTCATTTTCTGGAAAGATATCATTGTTTCCTAATAGGAGAACAGTCCTGTTATTTTATGTTCCGTTATAAAAGCAAAATCCATTTTCCAGTTTGTGTACTATTTCTAAAAATAGTAGGTAAAGGCTGTAAACAAGGGGTGAGAAACATCAAAACATCTTTCGGTTTAGTTTGGCTTTCTTTTTCATCTTTTCTAAAAATGATTATTCAACTCTATTAGATGTTTTAACTATTAAGTAGGCCTTGAAGATTAGCATCTGTACCAGAGTATGCTCCTCAGTTGTGGTCATCCATCTCTTTCTCACAAAAACAGCTTGTGCAGTCCAGGTTTTACTCATTACAATCCCCTTATTTGCCACTTGTGAGCAAGAAAGTCGCTTCAGAAAGCAGGTATGTGATTCATGAAGAGCTCATTGGAAAAGTAGCATTTCCAGTTCTCAGGTTTTTAAGTGTGAGTCCAGAACCTTTGTCAGAGGATGCTAGCATTTCAGCAATTAAAAGCTGATTTTAATCAGCTGAGATCTAGACATGAAATAGAACCTCCTCATGAAGCAGGCTATACATATTCTAACGTGCAAAGAGTGTAGTAAAAGGGGACACATTGGCAAAAGAGAGCTCATAACTTAGCCTTAAGAATGGAAGTGTTGCTATTGATATTTCATATTTGTGTTGTGCAGAGTTTGACTGTCTCCTTTTTGAAAGATGTTTGTGAAATATCTCACTTTTTAATGATTTTTAATGATGCCTTAGAACCTATTAAAAACTAGAAATAACACTGGGGACACTAGTTTAAAACTCTGAATTACAAGCACGCTTTTTTTTTTTTCACTTGGGTAGGTTTGTAGTTGTCATACCTACAGGAAGAGGTAGAAATTATATTGATCACTTGCACCTTCTTTCTAAACCTTACTTTTGCAATGAAGAGCATATCTGAAAAGTGTGTCTCTTTTTTTCTGCTCACAGCACTTTATAAAATATTGCAGGTAATCTTGCTGATGTAAAGAGAAGGCAGAAAATGTCATTAGGCAGTGAATATTCAGGTTATCGCCTGTGATTACCTAATTTGAGAAGTGCAGGAGGTGGTAGCAATGTTGCCCTAGCAAAAGAGACATTTTCACAAAAATTGAGCTTACCTTGAAAATACATTGACCATATATATGGTTTTGGAATATTTTTAACTTCCCAAGTGAGACTTGCAGCACGTTTTTTGCTGTTAAAATGCAAGTGTTGACAAATCTTCAGAGAAGAAAATTTACAAACAGGATTTCATTACTTCTTTGTTAATACAGAGAATACTTTGGATTTATTGGCCAGATTCAAGCTACAAAATCTTTTTAGTTATAAACAGGTAGTACAAATAATAGACTAAAGATGGACTTGTCTTTACAGTTTGCCTTTTGACGAATCTTACATTGCTTTTCACTGTGAATTACTCATACAATTTAAAGAATAACTGAAGAAAATATTGATTAACCCTAAAAAAAGAAAAATAATACCTTGTGACCTTTTTTTTTGCTTATAAAATTATCACTGTGATGTTGACTAAATATGTTATTTATAAAAAAAAATCCAAACCAATCCAATTCTTGAATGGATGTGTGTTGGCATTTTTTTTTTTTTTTAAAGATATGAGGTACTACTTTTTTGAGTAGGTTCTGGACTCTCTCTAGATGAAGTCTGGGCTCTTTTTATACCAACTCCCGGCAGTCAGTTAACACTAACCAAGTGAAAATTCTGTATTTTCTACTGGGCCTGCAGTAAATTTTCTGCTTTTATACATAAATAGCATCTATTAGGGAAATAATGATATTTTCTTACAATGTCAGAAAACCAAGTTAATGCTTTTTTTTCATGGTGTAGAGAAACTCTTATAATTTAAGCAGTAAATTATTGATTCTATTTTTTTATAAAAAAGACATTTGCTATAAGAGATGTTATTTTTAAAATGTTTATTAATTTGGAATAATTTTAAATTTTGGTGAAATTATGCTAATATTTCTCTGGGAATAAGTTATTAATGGGTTATGTACTAAATGGTCTGATTTTTTTAAACAAGCTATAAAAAAGAACATAATTCCTATTTTTCGTAAGCTTTTAAACACTATCTCATAGCTCTGAAGAGAATGATCTTGGGTTTAGCAGCTGTTCCTATTCACACATAAGTCGATTCTAGATGAAGGTCTAGCTGATGTGCTTGCAGTTCCTGTGCATCTGACCTGTTCATGACCTTCTTTTGTAGTAGCTTTGACTTTTACTAGTTTTTCTGATGTAGAAAATTTTCTACTCCCCCTAGAAAACACATGTGTGAAACTACTCTATATACACCTTGAGCTAAAAAGTCTGTAATGGAACTGGAGGGAAGAGTAGAGGGAGATCAAGAGGTTTTAGCTTCTCTTACAGAATTACCCAATTTGTCCAGACGTTATTTTTACCCTGTACCTGTGTTCTGTAGAAAGCATCAGCAAGAAAGACTTATTACTGATGATTAGTAGTCTTAAAGACATGGGTTTTTTGAGGGACAAAACCAATGGGCAAGTGAAAAATGCTTTCCTTTCTAAACTAGGGAAGAAAACACAAAGCTGAAGTGTTAGGGATCTCTTTCTCACAGCCGGTCTCAGGGGAGAGTGTGTCATTGAGTTGTCAGGTTTTTCCAGGCAGTGAAATGAAGAATATTATCTAAAGTAATTTGCAGTGTTTTGGAAAGTAGGGCAAATGGTTAGGAACTAGAACAAAGAAAACCTCAGAGGCAATACATTGCTAACCAAATTATGCCTTTTAAATGCTGATACAAAACAAATCCTGGCAGCTACTCATTACTAGCCTACCTCAGGACAAATTAATGGGCAATTAAATTCATTACATAGCTGCACTGACTAAATGTATGTAGGTCAAGATGGCTTCAGCCCTCTGATTGTCTCTGTGGCCCTCCTCTGTGCCTGCTACAACAGGTCTGTGTCCTTCTTGTGTTGGCTTCAGAGCTGGATGCAGTACTCCAGGTGGGGTCTCACCAGAGCAGAGTAGATGGGGAGAAACTTCTTTTGGTGCAGTCCAGGATATGGTTTGGCTTTCTGGGCTGCAGACACACACTGCCAGTCTATGCTGAGCTTCTCACCAAGCAGCAACCCCAAGTCTGTCTCCTCAGGCCCTCTGTCAATCCATTCTCTCTCCAGCCTGTATTTACGCTTGGGATTGCCCCAACCCAGGTGTAGGACCTTGCACTCGGCCTTGTTGAGCTTCATGAGGTTTGCACAGGCCCACGTCTCAAGACTGTCAAGGACCCTCTGGGTGGCATCCCTTCCCTCCAGCATGTTGAGCACACCGCTTAGCCTGGTGTCACTGGCAAATTTGCTGAGCGTGCACTCAATCCCACTATCCATGTCACTGCCAAAGCTGTTAAACAGCACCAGTCCCAGTAGCAATCCCTGAGGAATGCCATTTGTCACTGGCCTCCACTTGGACATCAAGCTGTTGACCACAATTCTTTGAGTGTGACCATCCGGCCAATTCCTTATCTACTGAGTGGTCCACCCATGAAATCCATGTCTCCCCAGTTTAGTGACAAGGATGTCACGCAGGATACAACAATTTTCATCCCAAAGGGTACAGATTCAAAACTTCAGCCTCTATATTCATCACAGTTGCATCCTGGAGCTGTGCAGGGAATTGTATACTGCTGTCTCTTGCTGTTTAAATTCCAGAAAAACAAAGCTGTGTGTTAGAAAATACTTTTTGAGCAGAGTGGGTTTCCCATATCTGACAACTTTCTGGCAGGTTTTAAAATGGTGCCGAGGTTCAGAACGGGATGAGGATGCTGAGCGGGAGCCAGGCTGGTGGTGAGGGAGTAGTGGTGTTGGTCATGTGTGTTGTTGTGTCTGCAGGGCTTCCCTGTTTCTGAAACTTGGGGGGAGGGGAGGGGGCAGAAGTTGCTCTGAAAACCAAGTGACACTGGGGATAAAGGTCACCAGACCACTAGACCTGTACACACAAGTCTTTGATCTGCATCTCTCACCAAGAGTACTTTTGCAGAGACAAGTAATTTCATTTTCTGAAAAAAATATTACAGTTTGTGAACAATGCAGCCTTTATATATAAAAAAAAAAGAGAAATATCCTAAGGAGCTGGCACACAGAAGCTGGGAATTCTGCCTTTTTTCCTCCCATCCATAATACTGACCTACTGCAAGTTTTCTGATGTTTGGTCAGAAAACAGGAGCTTAATTTTTACAATTGCTGAGCACTCGTACAGCCTTTGCCCAGACATTTCCTCTATGGAAGTGTTACGGTGTCTCCTTCTAATCTTTATTGGTCTTCCAGCTCTCTCTTTTATCACACAAAGGTTTGTTTTTAAAAAAAGCAGCAAATAGGCATCGATTTGCCCACATGTGCCTCTTTATGTCCAGTGCCATGGGTGGCATTCAGTGGTCACTCGTGTAAGTACTTTTCATTTTTTGCCTGTTTGGATATGGTTAGAATTTGAGCTAAGCTGAGAGACACCATGAGGTCTAAGTTGGCCTATTCAGTCTTTATTTATGGGTGGAGCTGTTCTGTTAAGTAAATGCACTGTAGATACCTGACCTTTGTCCTGTAGACCTTTCTTGTTTCTGATTAAGTACTGGCTTTGCCAACCCTGAAGCATGTTCTAGTGTTTTTTTCATTTATTTACTGTCAGTCTGATGATAGCAGCTGTTAAATTTGTCTGTGTCAGAGTGTTAATAACAGCCTACTCATCATTTTCCCAAAGCAGCCTACAGAAAGACTATATTGAGAAGTAGAAGCCTGGTAGCCAAGCCCAGTTGGCTCTGTGTATTATAGACCAAAAAGTTTCAAGGGTGGATGCATATTCACCATAGGACAGCTCAGTGAAATGGACATGAGTAGGGTGCTTTCAGTACATAAACCTAATGGAGCTGCTCTTTACTACATGATACTGTAGGATATTACATACTAACTTGCAGAAATAAATGTGGCTAAACCAGTTTTACAAGAGCTATTATACAAGATGCCTCATATATTATTCAAAGTCCCCATTTTTTTTTGTATTGCAGAGACAGTTTGAATTTCACATTTGTGGTACATTATCTGCTGAAAAGCCTTGTACTTCTGTGGCCTGGGCTTAAATTGTGGTGAGCTCAATGTGTGTACGGTGGTGTATTCATCTGTATTTTAGTCATAGGTCTGATAAGGAATTGAATGACGCAAATTGATTTTAAAAGTAAACAGTGACATCAGTTGGCAGCAATTCTTCTAGGAGATGATATGAAATGATAAGGACACCTGAAACATAAATGCCTTAGAAGTATGTTTGATGGTACTCCCAAATGTGCAAACAAAAGGACTAACAACTTCCTCTCCCAAGGGATGATAACTATCAAAATACTATTGCAGTCAAGATGAATGATTAACGCTAGGACAGAATTTGGCCCAGAGATGCCATAGTCTTCCAGAAATTCAAAACTTTGGAGGATTGTTATATTTCATTTTATTGTTACACTGATTTTTTTAATTACAGAATTTAAATTAAATTGTGCAGACCTCAGTCCTTCTTTAGTTAGTGTGTTTTAACATCTTTTGTCTACAAAGTGTTGTAAAACTATTATGATATATCTACCTATAAATTATTCACAATGCAATCACGTATTTTCAAGAACCTATTTATTTGTAATGATCTGATCATTTTATATTAAACAATTATGAATTTCATCTGTCTTTTCTTCTCTATAATATATTTGCATCAGCCACAATAAATATTTAAAATGGAAAGTGAGAAATAACATAAGAAGTAGGGTTACAAACATTGTCCGTGTCAGGTGGCACAGGATCCAGCTGAGATAGGTAGTTCAAAGCACTGTCAAGTTCCAGCTATCACTTGCCCATTAACCATTCTGGGCACTTGCAAGGGGAGGGCATTTGAATAGGCAGCAGCAGGTGAGGAATGGGAGATAATACTTGAAAATTGTGGGACACCTGTGGATAAAATAATCCTTACTCTCCTTCTTTTATACAGAATTGGTAGAGAAGACACCTTGACCTGCAAAGCAGATATAAAATGCTTCAGGGATGCTCAGTCTTTGCTGTTCAGATGTGACTTGGGAGCTGCTAAATGATGACTGCTCTCTTTGCCTGCTTTTGTCCTCAGCAGTGGGTAGGGGCACAGTGAGTGGGCGCAGCAGTGAGTGGGCACTGCTCTGGCTGTTGGTCAGTTAGCTTGCCGCTCCTTCTGAAACACTGCTCCATTTCTTCAGTGCTGGATGCTTTGCAGTGCAAAGCAAAGAAAGTTGCCTTTAAACATGGCCTAGCTAGAGCTTTATCAGAGGTTCTTCCATCATTTTTGCCACTGTCAATCAGTATTCCCAAGTGCATGAGTCATATTAAGTGTCAAATAATTTAATAATATTGTTACAGGAATTAGTGTAGCTCTGACCAAAAGAATAAATAAAAGCCCTGTAAGGTCAGTAAGCTTGGTTACATTTTTCCAGACAGATTTTTCTTCTTAATCATGAAGACAAAGCTTTGAGAGTCCTAAACCAGTCTCCTGAGGTATCTTTCTCACATAAGTAAAAATTAGCCCAAACCTGCATGGCTGCTTTAATAAGTAGGATGCTGGTACTGTGATTTAAGTAGAGCCTGCTGTAAAAGGCTGAGGTTTTCTGTACTAGCTACATTATTGACATGCTTAATATTAACATTTGAGTAAATATATTGGTGTAAAATCTCTGATTATCCCATCTCTATTGTATCTGTGAGAGTCTCTGTTAACTCTGCAAAAGTTGGACGTCCTTCAGGTTTCTGAAAAAGAAAAGCAGAAGATAAATTTATATTAGCAAATTGGTCGATTATAGTAGCAGCCATCAGAAGATGGTTAAGTATATATGAGCTGCTATTTTAAAATTACATTGTATTTTATGAATATAGAAGAAAAGATCAAGTTTATAATTTGAGGGGAAAAAAATCATATGTTCTTTATGACATCAGCAGTGTGAGCACAGCCACTTTTCCAAGTATTCCTGAAATTTATTTATATTTATTTCAATTCTGGACCAAAATTTCTATAGGATTTCTCCCCTGCAACAGATCACTGGAAAGCCCCAGCTCTCAAGAAACTGTGATACTCAGGAGTGTTTCCTTGGTTGTTGAAAAAGGATCTTCCCAGGTGTATCTTTTGGTGTACTGCATGTCAGTATGGAACAAACTCCTGGCTGATGGGAGACAGAAGAGAGAACTTCTTTCCAATCCTCTCTCTGCTGTCTGGCATCCTGATGAATGTTTGAAGCATGCAAGCAAGCTAGATTCAGTTTAGATTACAGTCTCTTACGCTTTCTTTCACTCAGAGTCCAGAAGTTTCATACAGAATTAAAAGATGGGCAAGAAAGTAGAGGTAGGATAAAGGAGACAATGTGCAATCACAGGAAAAAAGGGCAACAAACCTCATGCCAGCAGCTGTACATGACTTTGTACACACTATGTGATGCCAGATGTGGTCGATAAAGTCGGTTACCCTGAGAAATCTCATGGACAACTTCAGAATTTGACTTATATTCAAAAGGCATTTTGCCTTCTGTGAAAACTTCCCACATCAGTACACCTAGAAATGAAAAGTCATAAATATTTAGAACAAAATAAAAATCCCAAACCCACAAGCTGTGTAACTTTAGATGAATAAAAACCGTTTTTTATTTTCTCTGTATTGAAAAATGCAAGAAAATATGGTCCACTTGAGCTGAATGAAGAGAGACAACTAACATAATTTTGCTCTCTTTTAAGTCAGCTAAGGTGGTGGTCATGAAACTGAGACAAATATACATTTGGCTAATGGAGATTTACCAAGAATGTACATTTCAGTCAAAATTTAATATTTTAGGCACAGAGCCTTTCTATTGAAAAACATAGGTGTCCAGTACAGACAAGACTTAAAAATGAAGGTCTAAAGCTTAAGATAGATGGCATGTGTAAAAAGTTACACTTTCCTAAACCACCACATTAGTAGTTTTAGGGAAGTGTGTTATGTTGCACATTCACCTAAGCAACTCACCAAATGACCAGACATCTGATTTGCTGCTATATTTTTTGAAATGAAAGACTTCAGGAGATGACCATTTCACTGGAAACTTGGCACCTGAAGAGCTGATATATTCATCATCGATGACATACCTAAAGAATAACAGGAAACAGCATATATCTGAATGACAGTTAAATGGCAAGCAGTTTCCACAGGTAGTTTATTATTCCACAAAAATACAGTGCCAATTTAGAAACAAGGACATTATATTACTAATGCACATAGATACCCACACTGGAAGCTATGTACTGAAAGAGATTTCTGTTTCAATGAATGATTTTAATTGTTCTTGAGAAGTATGTCAGAATAAAACATTTTAATACCATCTGTAAAATTGGCAGGATGATTGTTATTGTTGTCTTCTGGGTATACATTGATAGGATATATCCTTTCACCACGGGCAGGAAAAAACAGCAGCAATAAATAATTATTGTCTCTCTTTAAAAGAATTCACCTTTTCAACCACCTGTTGACCTGAACACTACTGATAGAGGGCTACACTTCCTAACTGCCCAAGGATGTGGTATCTGACACACTGTTATGGAAGCAACGCAGAAAGAAAGGTTCATCATATACAAGGCAACAGCTCTTGCAGGTCCGCTTGAAAAGCAATTTTTTTTTGCCCAAGCTTATAGGAGCTGACTTCCCAAATAAGATGAAATGCTGTGCCTGATACAGACATTTACAGGGCAACAATTTAAAAGGCAACTAGACTGAACCCTACATACATACAAACTCTGTGCACATTTTCCCAGTATTAACATTCCTGAGCAGGTGACAGACATGTACTACGCAACATTTCTTCTCATGGAAGGTGTAATGCATTGGCACCTTAAAATTAATTAAACCACCTATTAAAGGAGATCACAGTGAGAGAAATCATCTTTTTGTCTCTCTTTCTTATTTTGGTGCAGGCACAGAAAGATGAGAGGTTACTGGATAAAGAAAATATGAAATAACAATACAAAATAACAAGTAGTTGTCTGAGCTCAGAATAATTAGACTGCGAGCGCACCTCCTCATGGTCTCCCTAGAAGAGTGAATGACTGTCCTAGAGCCACACCACAGGTCTCTCTACCTTTTGGCAACAGTGAACCATTCAGGTACATTACACTCAGACTGGCCCCTGTCAGACCATTGGTCTCTTTACTGTGTTTTCTGGTGCATTTGGATGAGTCCAGACCCCTGATACCCTACCCTTCTGGGGAGCAGTGCAACCAGTGGGCACTGACATGGTGTAGGACAGGCTTTCAAAAAACAATAATTTAGTTATGAACTGCTGGGGTGTTGTAACTCACAAGTTAGAAATAGGAGGCAGAACCAAAGGGAAAGGTAAGCAAAATGTCTCTGCTGATCTAATGACTTGCAGCCACAAGGTGAATGTCACCACAACCTCCCACTCAGAGCTATGCACTGCCTTTCAAGCTCATCTGCCTCCAAAGGGAGCCAGCTCAATCTACTAATCCAACAGAAATAAAACAGACAATAAACACAGGAGTGGAGAGTTTTGTGCTGTGTTTGCAAGGGGAAGGAGTGGGACAACCCCTTTGGGCAGCAATCAATCATTTGGTCAGCTCAGCTATAAAATGTAGCACAACCTCTGGGGGAAATCTGTGAGGGCAAGCTACATTTCTCTGGCCTGTGCTTATCAGAGTGCATTGTGGTCTCTTTCCTCATGTTTGTCTGGTCCTCTCATTAAGCAGAAAAACCACTTCCCTGCTAAAGCAGTGCACATCACACTTCCTGCCCTCCCTACAGGTCCTCTCTGCCTCCTGCCTGAGGCCTCAGCCGCTGCCTCGCTGCCTCCTCTAAAGGTCAGCATCAGCTCTTGGATCTGTGCCTAAGGGCTCTCTGTCCTCTTCACTGCTCAGGAAAGTTGGGGAACTTGTTTCTTCAAGCTCCTGGCAGCCCTGTGCACTCTGGGCACTTCTCTGTTCATAAACACTTCTGAAGTTTACCTGGCACTTTGTTTACTTGTCTTACATTCACCAATAGCAAGACGAGGACATGGTACAAAATTTCAACAGCACTACAGTTTTCATCAGAATTTAAAAATGGACCACAGTGGGATTCCCCAAACCAGTGAGGAAAGCAATGAGGTTAACTCAAGGTCATGCTGAAGTTGACTGATAATACGTAGTCATGAAACTTATGTCAATGGCCTCGTACCTTGTCATCCCGAAGTCAGATACTTTAACAATGTGCTCTGCATTGATTAAACAGTTTCTTGCAGCCTGTGGAAAATGAGAGAAACATATCTGAAGTCTTTGCTAAAGCATTTTAAGAAAAATACAACAGCTGGTTATTTCTGTTTCAGCTCATACCATTTGTATTCTAAAAGAAGATGAATGTCTTGAGAAAAAATGTAAGTGAACTTTTGGCTCAAAAGTCAGTGAATATGTCTCACTACTGTGTAGTTACAGATACATGGTATATATCAGTTTAATTCTTGTAGCATGAGTTGCAATACTTTTACATATTCCTGCATGGTGAAAAAAATTTAGGCTGCAGATTCTAGTTATCCAAGCAACTATTTTCCTGAACATGAGCATTAGGACACTCAATATGAATTTTTAGAAGTCACAGAATGTTTTTAAGTTACAGAAATCAGGAGCTTCTTGGAATTTTTTGAGATGTTATATTTCTTCATGCAGTTAGGGAGGAGAGCAGGAAGAATTCCCATCTGCATTCAAATGTGAACATTGAAAAAAAAAAAAGCAGAGAGTAAAGCAACAAGTTCCTCTCCTATGATTCCCTATCTATGAGGAGTAGGGCAGAAAAGTCACCCATATATCCCAACACCAAGGTAAGGCACTGTGAGCTGAAAAATATTTACATAGAAATTATTAAAAAAAAAAAAAATCCTCATTGTTGCTGACCTTTTGTATCACTGTGATTTTGGATCACTGCATAATACTTTTGTATTGGGATGTCCTAACACCAGCCTGCTCCAAGCTAATATCTTAATTTTCTTTTCCAGCTGATCATGGAAAAAAGAACATCTGAAAAGTTTTCTTTTATGGCCAGGAAAACACTGTTGACTTACTAGATCCTGCAGGGCTGAATCCTTCAGGATACATTAGTGTCCCATAAAATGCAGTGGCACTATCTATACTGACAATATTTGTCAAGAAATTTCAGAAAACCTATTATACTTACTAAATCACGATGAATAAAGCTGTTTCTTTCCAGGTATTCCATCCCTTCACACACATCTTGGCACATGCTCAGCAGTGTATCTCTGCCAAGTTTCCCTCGCCTTTGCCGAAGGTAATTGAGCAGGCAGCCATTTTCCATGAATTCAGTCACAACATAGAGAGGCTTGTGATGTGTGCACACTCCATAAAGCTGGACTAGATTTGGGTGGCAGAGTTTCCTGTTTAAAATCACATTTTAGACAGTCTAGAATTTGTCCCTGGCAGGAAACTAGACCTTCTATTCTCGTGGTGGTTTTGAAAAAATACTTTCAGTACTTGATAAACACTATTCAGTTCAACTGGCGTCAGAGTTGTCCCACTATCTAACACATTTCTGCCTACAATTTCCTTCCAAAAGTTCGTTCTTTGAATTCATAGCTGTTCATCAGCTATATAAATGCATTCTTCTCTTATATAAATATTCTTCTCTTATATAAATATTCTTCTCTTATATAAATATTCTTCTCTTATATAAATATTCTTCTCTTTTGGGCTATGTCAAGACCTGATCTGGATAGTTGCCTAATTTTCAAAATTAGAAGAAATAGTAATACAGTTTCTCAAAAGCTTTACTTAGGTATGAGCTCTGCCAGTGGTCCTAGAGGCACCTAACTATGGGTGATAAAATAGTTGTGGGAGCATATTTATTTATCAGCACATTTAGTCCCCATTGAGCTCCATAACACAAAGCAGTGCACACTCTAAAGAAAGAGTCTGTGGATGGCAGCAGTGAGCATCTGCATCAGTCCAATTTAGACCTTTATATCAGCCTTTCTGTCCTGCACATCCATCATTCCCATCAAATTGTCTGTTTGTTTCAAATGGAATTAGATTATATTTATTTATTGGTCATCTCAATGTCAGCTGCCAGCTATAATAGCTTTTGTACTTACATCATCACTTTGGCCTCCTCAATGAAATCATCTTCAGACATTGCACCTTCATTGATTGTTTTGATGGCAACCTTGATGGTTTCTTTCCATTTACCAAGCTGAACGACTCCAAACTGCCCACGCCCAAGTTCTTTCACAAACATCAGTTCAGATGGGTTTAATTCCCACTCCTCTACAAAAGCAACACAATGTTTCAATAGTCAGGCCAGCTTTCCTGAACCATGCTCCAGGAGACATGCCTTGCTACTTGAAGTTAATGCCAGCAGTGAAACATCACAATTTTTCATCAGCTATAGCATGAGCTTTAAATATCTGAAAATTTCCACCTGCTCATCTATGTTTACATATATGTGAATGTTATTTTTTGAGATGGTAGAATGTGATTAATGTTTTAACTGCTTAATATAGGAATGTCTGATGCTTGAAGACAAGGCAAGTATTTAGCTTTGATTACATATGAGATCTTTTTTTATCATTATCATATGTGATGTTTTTAACTCTGAACTAGTTCCAGATGGGTAGTATAGCTACAGAAATAGTTACTGGCTGCTTTGATTGTGATACCAAGAATAGATCTTCCCTTCAAAAATATTAAGCCTTGAGATTCTTGAGAACATGGAAGATAGTAACTTTTGGAGGTTCCTGTTATCAGCCAGATGGTAAGAACTTCCCGACCCATATACACAAAACTGGCATTAATGGCTTGCTTTCTGTAATACTATGCAAGTTTTCATTCTTATTTCTAAAACTTGCAGAACTAGCAAAATCTTCCTCATAAATAATATTAATTTCAATTAAGCATTTAAATAATTTAAATAGGCTTTGAAAAGCTATTAAATATACGTTTGAGTCTTAGGCCCTTTTAGAAAAGTCCAGATAGCTCTAATCTGCACTGGTGGTTGTAACAGAAGCACAACATTCACCGAAGAACTCCAGTCAGGTGTCTCATTTGGTACTGACATCTTACAAGGAAAAGAGTGTCTGTTTCTGGTGAATATGCAGCTGTTTATGTGTTTCTCATTACTGGAAAATTTCACAGGTACAACTTAATTATTAGCTGAGTGAATGTGATCTGAATTTTTGCTTAGGCTGATACCTAAATCTCCACCAAAAGAAGATCAGAAATATACCATAATTCAATCCTCCTGTTGCTGGTGAAGAACATCCCACTGATCCAATTGGATGTCGAAGACGAGTGATAAGACCTGTGGGTGACAAAGCAACAATATTCTTTTGACCAACTATTCCATTTTAAAGTATGCTGTATCGTACGTCTTCCAAAACAAAAATATTTGTAATGTAACGTACATTTCTTATTTCTTGAGGTTACTTTTGCTTACAGCTTGTTCAGACCAAACACTACAGTGAGAAGAAATGAAGAAATATTTTTCAACAGGGCTCTGACTACTAAAGTATCTGTGTTTTCATACAACCAAAAGTGATAACTCTTTCTTGCTTGTACAATGTTAGTGAACTTAAATAAACGTTACAATACTTTATCATTCATCTAAGTAGTAACTTCCAGAATGACTTCTCAGGATTGTTTCCCATTGCAAGAAATATTTTTGTGTCTGTCATTCATTTTCTTTCAATTCATGAGCCAACAGTACCAGTGAGCACATCCTTCATCAAGGACTCTTTGCATTCATTTATTCTTCCTACTGTTACTTTCAGGTCCTTTTCTGCTTTGTGTATTTCCTACAGTCCTCCTCCCTTTAGAAAAAGGCTCAGTCCATTCTCATATCTTCCTTCCACACTACTGTGAGGGATCTTTGTGTGTTTTCCCATCTCCACTCATTCAGAGTAAAAACACTGTATATCTTATTAAAATGATGGGCAGCACCAAGGTGAAGAGTATTTTAAATGTTAAAAATTATAACAGGCTGTGAATAGCCAACAGTTAGAGGTGGCTGACTCTGGTAGGCTGCAAATCAGTGTTAGAGAGTCCTTGTGCTCTCTAATTCTGCATTTGACTCTTTGTGGGGTGGAGGTTTTTTTGCCAAAATCAGTAGAATGCTGCCAGCTGATGCACAGCATAGCTCCTGCTTTTAGTAAATTGCATGTATGCAAGTCCTTACTGTAGACCCAGAAAGAATTATGATCAAATTTCATACAAGTCCTATTCATTCAAATATGAACCAAGAGAATACAGAGCAGGTAAATACATTAGCTCTGTAAAATTAATTTCATACATTTAGATGAGTTTGGTAGTTTCACTTCCCCCGTGGTATATACACGCTGCAGCTATGACTTTGTCAGAAAGGATCATGGTATATTTGAATTCACCAGTAACAGAAAAACTTATGTCTCTTTATAAAGGATTAGAGGAGAGTGATTTCCAATCTCTCAAAGTCCCAAGAAGCTTTAAATCATCAGTTGTAAAACCTTAACAGCTTGCATGCATTACCTGCAGCATTGTGTTGATGATACTCGATGAGTTCAGGTACAGATGAAAAGAGATATTTTTCTGCTACGTAATATTGTCCCAAGTGATTTTTCTTAATTTGATAATGTCGAATATCTCCACTATGGTTTCTGAAATCAACAAAGGATTATATTTTTCAGTAAAAATAATTTATACTATAAATCTGATTAAATTTCACTGAAAGACAGCACAAAAAATCTGAAAACTTAGGGTACAATTCTTAACTTAAAATGTCTCTGTGTAGCTGGGGTATGTTTCGGGGTGGGGGGGTGGGGGTAAAAAAAAAGACCGCCTGAATGGATTTCTCTCCCAGCTTTAGAAGATACTGCACAATGTTTTTTATTGCACAGTATTTATTTACAGTCTTTATTTATTTATCATTACATCCATATGAAATAGCCATAGTGTTTAACAGATGTTCCTCCTAATAAAGCATTTATTTGAATCTAAGATTTTAAAATTAAACTGCTCTTCATTACTTGAATTTCCTCCAAAAAGTTAAATACCTATTCACATACAGTGTGAGATTAAATTTTCTGTTCTGCTTTTCCAAAGGCTCCTCATTGCAGCTTTTATTTGATATACTTGCTTTTCTGCATTTCTCCATGTTATCTGTCTTTATTGCTTTCTGTATATTATGCTGCCCATCACCCCTGCTTTCTGTGAGATGCAAAGTGAGGAAGTTAAGATTTCAGGCTGGAGGTGGTTGCTGAAGGCTGGTAACCTACTGCAATCATGAGCCTGTCCTCATCACGGGGTGGTGGGGAGGACTCACTCTACTTTTCTGAGAAGGGGAAGGAGGGAGAAAGAGGATGGTATTAGCAGTGCCTTGCTCCTCTCACCTCTTGCTTGCTTTAAGAGGAAGAGAAAGAAAGCAGACACCATTGATGCAGGAGCACGGAGGAGGGCTGGGTGAGTTGGGGATATAAGGCAGCTTGAGATGGGATAAATAAGTGCTGTAGGTACTTGCTGATGATGGGGGAGGACAGTGAGTCCTGTGGCAAAAGAAGTAGGACTGCACAGTGAGGTGAGCAGAGGCAGGAGAAAGTTTGCGGACAGCAGAATCTGGGATGAATTGACAGTGCTCAGAGCCTGTGGAGAAGGGAAGCAGTTCAGTCTGGTGGCTGAAGGCTGTGTCAGTGTGGTGCGGTAGCTATGGCACTTCATGTAGAAAGAGAGGTGAGAGGATGCAAATATAAGGTCTTATTGCCTGCATTACTAGGGTGGGATGATAGCTTTTCACAGCAGAGTATTTCAGGATTTCAGTAACTGCAGTTAGTCTTGTCTTGGTAGGACATTTGTATGCTGACTCCCAGATCTACTGCCCACTGACAGCTTTTCTGCCCACAGGGTAGATAACTGCATGAAGAGCAATACAGTGTTTCCCTGTTCTTGTGCACTGCATGTCCAACCTACCCACTTATCCTGAGGAATGTGGGGGAAGCTCTTCCATCACCTCTTGATTCAAACCCTAACCATTGAGAGCAACTCACCCTTTAGCCTGCGAATACACAGACAGCGTAAGAAGTCCCTGTTGGCTTGAATCTCTGACAACAAATGTGCCTTCCTTGGACTGAAAATAAATTACAGTAGAGTTATTTTCTGCTTTTGAGATTGAGTGATCCTCCCTTGAGATAGGACTTGCAGCTGATTACCAAATTTTGTTGAATATCTATGACTGTTTGGGAGGAGGAGAACAAGAATTGATAGCCAGGTATACAGCAGAGCAAAACTAACAAAGAGAAAATATTAAGTGGCAGGAAATTTCTTGAAGTTAAATATTTTAGGTGAATTATACTCTTCAGTGTGAAGTAGTGAAAATGCTTTGATTTAATAAAAAGACAAATTATACAAATCTCTAGGAAAAAATAGCGTTAAACAGTTCTGTTTGAGATGATGTTCTCTGGTCTGTTTTGTCCCAGCCCTGTGTTAATCCTCGAGCAAAGACATAACTAACTGAGTTAGGTGCTTTGGTAACAGATAATGGGTAGAACACAATATGGACTGTTTGCTATATACATAAAGAAGATGCGGGGGGGGGGGGGGGGGGGGTGTTTTTTGAAATCCCCTCTTTGACTACCACTCTCAGA
>JANIJG010001938.1:122579-135948 GCA_024611175.1 Megaceryle torquata | reverse complement strand
GTGAAAGGCTGCACCTGCAGGGAGGAGCGGACAGGGCAGGTGACCCCAAACTGACCAACGAGGGATTCCAGCCCATACAGGTCATATTTGGTATAAAGTGGAGGGATCTGGAGGGTGTTTCTCTGTCTCTTCTCCCCTCTTGGACCGCTTTGCCAGCTTTGCTTGGCTTAGGTCCTCTTTTGGTTCCTTCCTTGGAGCATCCATGGAGGACTTTGTCCGTTCTGCCTTCGATCCTCATCTGTGTGTTCTCGAATCCGGTACCAGAATCCAGCTCCTGAACACAGCTCCCATCTGCTGCTGGGACCAGCCTGGACCTCCCGGTGCCTGCTCCACAGCATCAGTGGTGTTGTAATTACCATGGGGGAGGTTGGGTTCAATACTGGTTTTGTATATATTTGTACAGATTCTATTTTTATTATTATTATTTTCATTAAAGCTGTTCTAGTTTCCTTTTCTAACCACTAAGACTCTCTCTCCCTTCTTCCCTTTCTCTTCCCCTTTGGGGAAGGAGGGGGGTTGAGAGCATCTGTTATAGGTGTAAGGGGCCACCCTGACCCTAAACTGTGACAGTGGAGTATAGTCAAGAGGTAGAAGTCACCCCAGAGGGAACAGTGTAGAAAACACCTGACTATGATGAGTGGTGGAAAACATGCAGAGTCATTCAGATTATTCTAGTGTTGTGTCTTATAATCATTTATAAGTATTTAGCAAAATATTTACCATGTAAAAGAATCATATGAAAAAAAAGCCAGGATTTTAGATATAGGTGCCTTCAGACTCCAGAGAGAGGTGATGAAAAGTCAAATGTTTCATCTGCTGAGGAAGTCTGAAGAATAATTTTGGATTAGCTTTTGCATAAAAAATAGACCACATGTAATCACCTTCAGTCCAGGTGCTTATGCCCTGAAAGCTCTGGAGTTTTCCCAGGGCTGGAAACTATTGGTATGCATGACTTACTCCACACCTGTGGCCATCATCTTCCTTAGCTGCAGCAGTGAGTGTCCATGCTCACAAACCCTGCTGACAAATACGGACCTTTTGTATTCAGCATTTCCTCCAGCTCTGCTAAAACTTAGTTTCCTATCTCTGTGAAACTAATTTTTGGTTTGGTTTTTTTGTTTGTTTGTTTCCCTTTGATTTTCCCAGTTTTATAATGGTTGGAGCCAATATTGACTGAACAGGTTTTAGAAGTACTATTCCCAGCCTTTTAGTTCTATGTGCTTCACAACTGGCTTAAACACTATAAGTAAAAGACTGATCCAAACCTATTTTAAATCACTGTTATAATAGAAATCAGGGCTTATAAGAAAGCCAGTGGAAGTACTCAGCGTTTTCTTTGGTGTTCTGGAAAAAGGGACGAGGCAAAAGATTTTTGAAGAACACTTAATAATTTCAGCAATTCTAGACAAAATATTTTTTTCAGTGCCCAGGAAAACATGTATATAGTGCCTAACACACCAGCCAGGGCACCCCAGACCCCACTGATACAGAACCAGTAATTTAATACAAATAATCCAAATTAGGAGTGAAATTTCATGCCATTAAAAAAAAATGTCATGGAAACTAAACACATGGGTGTTTCTGCTAATTTCATTGAAATCAAGTGACAGATGGAAGGAACAATAAGAAAAAAAGATAAATATTTTGCTAAAAACATTAAGAGTCTGCGTTTTCTCAAGGCAAAGCGTGGCATTTGTTGTAAGAAAGCTACATACCATCACTATTCCTCTTACAAATCTGCACAGGTATTCTCTTCTGCAAAGATGCAAAACCATCCACTAATAACTGCACTTACCTTCTGAGCCTTTTCTGGAACGCACCAAAAGCTTTAAAGCAAAAGTACATTGCCAGGATGAAGAACGCTCTGAACGCTTCAGCTAAATGCAACCAAGCTGATACATACAGCATTTGTCCCGAGTATAGATTTTAGGAATTTGTAACCTTTACTAACACAAGGATTATCTAATTAAAGTGCTATTAGTTACTAGTGATTATGAGACTGAACGATCTCATTTAGCACCGTCATTGTTGCAGAACTGCTCACTTCTGACCTTAGAAAGATGCACAATGCAGACAAAAAAAAAAAAGCATGCTTTGTAGCATTCTTTTCAGATCATATAGTGCAAGTTGTGATACAAGTCATTCATTTTTAAATGAAATTATCTGTGGAAAAAAAATATTTCATTTATGTAAAGTTATATTCCTATATGAAAATAACTGACTGTAAATACAAAATGATCCTTATTACTTGTATTTTATTCGTGCTAATTAATCATGCTAACTCATGCACTGTTAAATTCCATTGAAAGATGCACTATTAGAAGGTAGTGGGATATACTACTGTGACAAATTACTGTAACAAGCAATTATTATTAAAAAAAAAAAATCTGGATTCACATGCATTAAAACTATCATGCTACTAATTTTAAAAACCATTTTCATTAAGTGAAATAATGAAAATCATGCCATACGAGGCAGACATTGTATGACGTGTAAACAGACATAAGCTTCATATGCAAGAACCATATGAAAGCTTACCTTAGATGACAATATACATTCAAAAATCCTTATTGTGTAACTAAGGGAGAGAGAGAAAGAGAAGTAACAATTTAATTGCAAACACAAAGTAGAGAGAAAATGTTGAGTAAAATTATGCTTACAAATTATGTCAAAAAGATGTTTTAATCCTTAGTCATGTAAAATATGTAGGAATAGAAGCATGTGAAGAGTAAATGGTAGGGATCCAGTTCCACTTCAAAATTATCAGTAATGTGTAAAAGCTATATTAATACGTACAAGTAACTATAAATCCTGTAATTAGTCTAAAGTGTAGATTGGAACCAAATTATGCAACTGATATTTATTATAAAAGTTTCCAAATGTAGCTTCAAAGAAGCTAACACATATATATATATAGTATTTTCCACCAGGGGAAAAAAAGCGCACACATAACACTGAAACATATATATATATATGCTGAAACTCTGTAAGGCAAAATAATCAAGTACAGCCTAATTACATACGTGTGCACTAACATATGTACTTTGTCACATACCCATATTTACATTACTTAAAGCATGCTATTTACTCTATAGGAGCCCTTACCTTTAATTAAACATTTTGAGTCTATAAAACACCCATATATATATACATACATTTTTTTATGTGCACATATATAAAAGCACTCAACTTTTTACCTATTATAGCCTTTTAAGAAAAACACCTTGATATTTCAAAAACTATAGGAACACTACCTATCCAGATTTCTTAACAAGTTTTAGGTTTGAAATAATAGATTTGGGTGCATAATATACTGCAGACTGGTTTCTGGGCATCTCTGTTATTTTAAAACTGCACTGTCAATATAAATTTGGGCAGGGTTACAAGCAAACACATTTCAATAGAAAGAGCCAAATTCTCTGAACCCCTCTGAACTGGAATTTAAAATAAGTTCTAGAGGAAATGAAGTAAAATGATATGATAAGTAAAATTTTTCACTGATTTCAGCTAGGTCAAGATTTCATCCTTAGATTCTGTAGGTTAAGGATAACTGTTGATTATCATTCTGAGCACTAATGTGTATCCAAAGACTAGTCTGCATTAAAGAATACCTTTTAAGCACAGCAAATGACTATATGAAACTTCTGTTCTTTCAGTAATCCTACAAACTCACTGAGAGCTGTTTTTTTCTGACATGCAAGTATCTGCCTCCTGGAAAGGTCTAAGTGTTCTGGCTAAAGGTAGTTACAGTCATTAAATAAATTATTTATAGGTACAGGTAGTTCTGAACCCAGTGGAATAGTAGAAAGATGTCTAAAACCTTTGCGATGTTAAATATCCATATTCTTGATTAATTTGGCCTTCTTTGCTCATGTGACATAGACATTGTATGCCATGAGACACTGGCTAGTTTAATCTAAAAAAGCCATAAAGTACACACTTTGCATGCAGAAAAATGCGTTTGCATGTGGAAAGAGAGGAAGGGAATGAAATGGAATGTCCAGGGATGTATGCTTATTATAAACCTGATTATTCCCCGCCAAGAAGAATGGTTCTCCTGGGTTAATTACTCCATGATATATCACTGCAGAATTAGAATATTTATAGTAGTATTTATTTGCATTTGAAATTCTTTTGAGTTGATCTTAACACTGTTTAAAAAAAATATTTCTCATACAGAATCTTTGCTACCATCAACCTACGATAGTGATCCCCAGCCTTGATTTTGCTCCCAAATATTCTCCAAAAACATTTGTTTCACAATAAAGGAAGCATGGTGCTTTATCTGCATCTTTTCATTGACCTCAGTGAAGCTGATAAGGATTCCTTTCCTTCATGCTTATAAGGGAGATTTATAGCCATATTTAGGGAGCTACCTCTACAAATTTAAAAGTTATATACATTATATTTTCTATAGGAAGATGAGTATGAAACAAAATAAGGTCTGAAATAAGATCAATACATGCAAAATCTTTTCTTTTTGAGGACAGAATAACGTTTTATTATTTTTACTATTGTGCCCATAATCATCATTAAAACTTTTTCGGGAAATAAGCACTGAATTTAGTAACAATTATGGGCTTTAATTTTACACCTAAATTAACTTAAGCAAATAGCTAAAAAGTAGAAAATTGTAGCATATCAATAGCATTCATAGCCAGAGTATTCATATTTTTTTAAATAAATCCTAGACTGTTCTGTGAGTAGTCCTATGACATTTCTAGGACTGAGCATATACATATGTGTCATAAATTTCAGATCTCCGATACCTCAGAAACAGATGGATAAAAGAAATTGTAGCCAACATAAGGAAAATTCACTTACTACACTATATACTGTTGCATGGCATAGAGGTCTTTAGCATGACTTGCTAACCAAAGATCTCTAATAATAGCAACATATCTAGTAAGTTCACCAGATAGGTAGCATAGCCTTGAGCCTGTTGGTCTTATTCAGGCAACATTCAACTGTATCTCATGATTTTACAAATCCAGATCCTGATTGTTGCTTGCTGGAATAAAGCTGAATCAATTAAAGCTATACATATGAAAGCACACAGACACTGCAATCCATTTCCAGCGAGTCAGGAATCCATAAGTCTTTGTTCTGCATCACTGTGATCAGCAGTCATCCGAAGAGCCCTCCTAAATGAACAAACAGGCTGGGAAACTCAAGAGAATGATAATTCAACATGTAAGTCAATAGAAGAGTAAAATAAGATGTAATTATGCTTTTATGCTCTCGGTGTTTAATACTCATTCGCATTTGTCTGTATCATAGAGCAGGCCCATCATACAGCCTACCCTGGTTTGCCAAGCTACAGCTGCTGTATTTGTTTAATCCTACTCCCTTTGAACTCACCAGTTGAACTGCCAGTCATGTTAAAAGTGTCAGCTCTGAACTCTAACAACAGCTGTTCTGTGTCTAAGCCCTACAAATCACTAGTCTAAGCAGTCTTTGAAGATGAGTCTAAAGTAATGGCTACACCTGCCAGGATGGAGAGAGGAATCTCAGCAATGGTGACCGCTCACAACCCAAACCACTGGGAGACAACCACAATACCAAGCTTGGTGGGAGGGAGTGGGACTGCACCAGGTGATGGTTGATATGAAATTGGGTTTAGAAACCAACCATTAACTAGGGGACGTGGGATTTAGGTTAATGAAGCAGCCCATCACATAGAGAGAGCAAAACACATGGAATCCTAACAGACTGCATTTTGCAGGAATTCTTCCAGGTGTGATGCAAAACTAAATTACAGCTCTGAGTGAGGTATCTATGGCATAGTGTTCCAATTTTTTTAAAACTAAATATTACTTTAAGAAGAAAGATTTTTTGAATCTAGAAGTGCCTGTGCTACAAACCAGTCAGCGGGTGTGAGAGGTTTTGTTTAAAATTGGGAAGGATGAACTAAATCTTGTTTTAATCTAATTCTTACAGCCTTGTTCTCACAGTAGTGAAAACACTTTCAACTGCTACCCCAAGATAAGATGCCAGAGGAATTGAGACTGTAGGACATGCAACAACCAGGTGATAGGATGTTTAATACAACCCTCAGGACATGATGCAAAGCCCATCAATCTATCTGAGTTTTCCCGTGGGATGAAGGATCAGAGGGATACTTGAATCTGACTGAGGTGCTAGGGTATTTTGTTGATGTTAAGAACTGAGTCAAAATCTCAGACTCGCAGAGCTAGAAGCAATTTCTTGAGATGTCATTTAATGCATATCATACTTCTAACAAATTGTGCTGCTGTCATTCTTCTAAGCTGCTCTTAAAGGCTCTTGGTATGAAATGCTCTATGACCTCTGAAAGGATTCTGCTCCGGTGCTTCACTGCTCTGACTGTTGTCTACTCTAACAGTTTGCTGTCATTTTGCCATATATATATATATATATATATATCACGTTTGTTTGTTTTAATGTTTAATGCAGCTGTGAATCAGCTGTGAATGGGACGGGTCTGGCAGCTTGTGCACATGGTGTGTCATATGCTTTCCTTTTCAGAAAATAACTCAGAAAACTGGACCTATGAAAGTTAAATAAACATTTGTCAGCAAAAATTCATCAGGGACATAATCTCACTCTAATGAGCAGAACTGTAGGTTTTTTTCCTAGATACATTACTTCTAATTGACTGGAAAAGGATCTAAGCATTCCCATCTTATTTCAGATACCAGTTCATAAGCGACCATAAATACAAGACATTAAAATCCCCATCAGTACTGATCAAAGGCAAAAATTATCCCGCACTTCTCTCTTAAAAACTAACATCAAGCAGCTTCCATGGCTGGTAAACAATTTCCTGGAAACTTGTATATTAAAAAGAGAGCCTGAATGGTGACATGGCATTTGTATTACACTTCAAAAACAGTGAACTAATTCATCCTGATATTCAGAGAAAAAAAAAATCCAAGATCAATAGATGCATCTATATTTCACAGCCGCTTGAAATGGAATTACTGAAGAGTAATACGTTATCCATGGCAACATTTGGAGTATGGACTTCCTAAAATGAAGATATAGTAGGTAAATTATTTCTTATCTTAAAAATATTTCACAGTATTCTGCACTTCTTACGTAAAAAATTCCTTGTAAAACAGAGGACAGAAATAAACAGCATCTTGTATTTAAAATGTAGGGTTTATACCACAAGCAAATTTCTGAAAAAGAAGAAGTTTCAACTGACTGTAAACAAGTGTGAGAACTTCTGGTCTTGGGGACTTAGGAAATTTAATAAAATAGCAAACTAACTTGGCCTTTCAGCATTAAAAAAAAAAAAAAAAAATAAAGCAACCTTCTCAGGTGATAAGGTCTTCTGTTATGATAGAAAATAATAGAACTAATAGAAAGTTTGTTTGTGATTAAGGAAAATAATCATACTTCTGGGATGAGGACATCACCTTTTAAACACAGTATCTTAAAAATAAATAATGAAAATTAAGAAACATTATGCATATTTTCATTACATTAGCTAAACGTTCAACCAAACATTTATTGCAATGGCTTTTGCTGGCAAATTTGAGCTGTTGCACAAGATACAACAGAAATACAGAAAGTGGAAATTGAAATCCAGAACAAACACAATACAATCCATAAGGATATTAAATATTATGGTTTTCATTATAGACTAACAGGATGGAAATAATATAACTAGGGCCATATTCAGCTAGCCTAAATTCCCTCTAAATTCCTGAGTTAACCCCTTCCTATTAGCTGGCTTTAGGCAGCTTTCCTTACTTAAAACCTCAGATTAATTTCTTTCAGGAATACTAAATTTATTCCACAGATAAAACAAAAGCCTTTTGTAGGAGTTAGTCCAGCTAAATATGACCCCATCTTTTCCTAGGAAGTAATTTTCTGAAAAATATGGTCCTGAGCTTATTCATTAGTAGTCCCATTGTTATTCATGGTATCCCAGTCAATGCTAAACTACCTGGAATTAATACAATTTATCTCTTAATGAAAATAAAAATATGTCATCAGTTGTAGAAGGCTAACCTGCTTTGTCCTCTTTCCCCGTATTTGCAAAATCCACAGTTTTGAATACTTTCTTCTTAAATACAGCAATTTTATCAACTAGCTTGTGTCCCTGGGAACAGTGCTGCTTTTTGCTACATCATTTTCCTAACAAACCTCCTTGAAAGCAAATGTTTGGTTTGCTTAATAAATGATTTGTAAGGACACAACGTCTGCCTTGAACCAATCATCCTCCCTTCTCTCCTGCCCCCTTGCCATGTCCTTCAGAGGTCTCTCTTTTATCCGAGATGATTTTCCTACTGTTTTCCCAAAGAGCTCTATGTCCGAGTCTTACTAGAATTTCTCAGGTAAGTGGCACAGCTCGGAGAGTCACAGTCTAACATTTTGTCACTTGTGAGAAAGTCTTTGCGATCACTGAAGATGTGAATGGGCATGGGGAGGGGAGAAAGACAATATAGCGTAAGCACAGCATGTTGGTCCTCAGAAAAATAACAAAGCAACCAATACAGTTTATTTTTTCCTGAGTTATTCTTTTCATCCAGGAAAGTTAAAAATGTTGTTTGAACACCCTCTTGCATTTGCCTTGCAGAATTTTGAGTCCTCTGTAGATGGTGTTCAGACAAACAGGGCATTTGCAATGTTTTAAAACCCTTACCTTTCACTTCCAGTTTGCAATCAACTTCTGCCTCTCCGAGTTCATTGACTGCTCGGCAGGTGTAAGTGCCTCCATCGTAGGGACTGGGTTTGCGGATCTCCAAGGTACAAACGCCTTGGTTGCTGAACATTCGGTACCTTGGGTCATTCATTATAAGGACTTTGTTTTTCAGCCAGGTTATTTGGGGCTGTGGTAAAAACAAGAGAAAGCTCATATGCATAAACCTAAGAACTGAAATATTTTACTACTTTTTGTGATGTTCAGTTAAAATTGTGTATTCCAGAACTGATACAAAGTTGATAAAGTACTGATAGAAAGGAAACTAATTCTTTACTCACACTTAAACATAGGTTGCATTATTAATCTGTTTATAAGCATGATTTTTTCAGTGCATCTCCAATTACATAATTAACATCATAAATATAAGCCTGTTATCAATATAAGAGGTGCTATGTAATGATAGCAAACATCTGAGCAATAGCTTTTGGCATCTGATTACTCCCCAATCAATGAGAAAGCATGGTTTTTTTTCCCCCAGTAATTTTAACAGTCAAAAACTGCAAAGGTGAAGAATGAACAGCAAACGTTCTTAAGCATTCTTGAGTTCTTATTTTACTTGATTAGTTCAGCTTCTCACAACAGGAAACAGATCACAAATAGACACAACTCAAAAGAAACTGGAAGATGAATTGCAGAGAACCAACATGGTCCCCGAAGTAGTCCTGCAATGCACTTAAAGCAGAATTAGCTTTTCATAAAATAATTATGGCTTCATTTTAGTAACAACCTTTACATTAACTGTACAGCTCTTGTCAGTGCTGGTCCCAATACAGCCCAGAATTTTCCTGAGGTTTTGCCCTTTGGGTTACCTGTGCATTTAGTAACTATTATAATCCCTATAACACAGGTAAGTGGGTCCTTTTTGTGTTCTTTAGAGCCCACACCACACTTTTTGCCTTCAGCCTGGCCTGCGAGTGGAACAAATAGTAAAAATGGTATTACAGTTTTTCTCATCAGGTTAAACTCTCCCTCGTTTTAACTGATACTGTTATGAGCTCTGCTGTACCTTGGGGTTTCCCCGAACACTGCAGTTCAAAGTAGCGTTGTAACCAGCTACAGCAAATGTGTTGACTAGAGGCTGAGTAAACAATGGCCGTTCACTGAAGTCAAAATCATCGTAAACTGGGTATTTGTAGATTTTACCTATGAAATGAAAGCAAAACATTATATAAAGCATGTTAGCATGTAGCCAAATGCCCAAGCATCTTAAACATCTACAAAGAGTCAGTTGTGATCTGCACTGCTTAAGGTACCAATGTGACTTCAGTAATTGCACTTGGAGAGGAGGCTGGAAGTGAGCCTGTGAAGTGACTACAGCTCTTGGTCATTACTATAGCTTAGATGGCTGAGAGCTTCTATTTGTTTCCGAGTAGGTGATATACAAAATAGTACACATTTATTCTGCATCTTTGCCTGCATGCCCTTGGCATGTTACAGAACAGGATGAATCCTGACTGGCATACCGTGGGAGCCTGCCATGTCAGGCCTTGTTCACTCCGTTGCCAATTACTTTTCATAGTTTGTTCTGATTATAATCTGGCTATGTATCTGCAAATCCCTTTTTTTTTTGTTTTTCTGTTTCATACAGTGCACTAGCAGTGTACATACAGACACAAATGAATGTAGTTTCTGTACGAGAAAAACACGGTAGTAAAATCTAGTTTCTCACTGACACTTTATCCCTGCACTGCAAGGGAGTTTGCCATCAATAAATCATCTTCACCCACAAACTAAGCTGGCATTTAAAACAGCTGGACAGACTGACAACTGTTTCTGGGCCCAGGTATCATTAAACATTTTTGCTTCACTGCAACCTTATCTAAGCTCTCATACTGGCTTCAGTGCAGCTTAGACCTGATACTTGCTCCATAACAAAGGCAAGTAAACAATGATAAAAAGCAATTTCTATAGCCATTCTTTCATTCATTATTTCATTTCTACAAGAGAGGTAGTTTTCTTTTTAATAATGGAAGTGGGATCCAGTACCATGGACCTTCAGTCCTTCAGCTTCACTGTGTGGGTGGTATATGTTGTCTGTCCTCTGCATCATGGCAATCATGTATTCCTTCCTTTCAGAGAAACTGAGGTTGTCTGATTTGATTTTCTTCCTTTGAACTACCTGTTTGTAGAATTTCCCTTCCATAAACAGGCAGTTAATATTTTTGGTTGGGTGGTGGTTTTTTTGTCTTTTTTTTTTTTTTTTTTTTAAGTTTACAATACCATTTTAAAATGACAATTTCTAAAATGTCAGGATTTCTGATTGTGGAGTTGGAATTTGTCCAGTTCCACCTGCAAGAGATGTGAAGCAAAGGTTACTCTTATCTGTTGGATCCTGCCTGAAATGGACTGGAGCATTTGCACAGCAGCTGTCAATTCTCCACTGGGAGGCAGTGACCCACCACTTCTAGCAAGACAGATGCTTTACTCCTCTTCCAGTCCAACAAGAGTTGACTTAGATCTGCCAGTGGTGAAACGAGTCTGATGTCCAAGAGCACAGAAATTGTTAGAACATGGGAAAAATGTCCCACTCTTGAGTAAAAAACCCCATAACTATGAACTATGTGGACAAACCAAGAAATGTCCTAGCTGTAGTACCTCTCAACTGTACCTGGTCTTGGGGCTAGGAATGCATCCTATGGCCTTTACCTCTAATCACCTTCCAGCCTCTGAACACACCCCTTCCCCTTTGACAAGGTATGGATAATTAGCTAACCATCCTTTGCAATCAAAGCGCTCTCTTTGGTCATTGTTGCATCCTCACTGAGGCCGCACATGTTTTCAGCGAAGATCCGGAAGTAGTACTCATTTCCTATGACGAGCTCATTAATGGTGGCACTGGTGCGGTGGTAGTGCTCAATTACTGTGAACCATTCCTGAGAGACACAAACAGTAATCTGTAAGCAAGCTTCCCTGCAGCACCCTGCACCTCTCAGCCATTAACTGTTTGGAGGAATCATCATTAAGCTTGTGGTAGTAAGAGTTTTCTTTTAAGGGAATGTTGATGAATATGGAAACAGTGAACCTAACAATAATTAATGCAATCAGTGATAATGAGAATACTACAGAGCTCACTGCTGAGCAGTGAATGCTGAATGGAAATTGAACTGTTATACTCAGTTAACTAGGAGGGTTCATTTTAGGGAACCCAATATTACAAAGGTGGTACTGTGTGAGGCAAGGCAGGCTCCTTCCGTCCCAGTCCATGCTGCTGACAGAGAAGCTACTGCTGCAGATAAGAATACTGCGGGCTGGGTAGGAAAAGTAGTAGCATGTACTCACAAACAGGCCAATGTACTAATCTACCTTCTGTTCCACAGGCTGAGTGTTGGGAAATGTAATTTTATGCAGGTGGTTCTGTGATATCTAAAGGCTCAGATGGGGAGGTGGGATTTATGTTTTAGTCTTGTAGCAGTAATAGGACATGTGAATTCTATTCTAGCACACAATACCTAAATAAACTGAGATCAATGAGGTTAATGCTAAAAATGCAATTAATATACGGTGCAATATGACCACAGCAATGTTTTTTACTTTAATATACTTTGCCCTACATCATTTTCTTGCTTTTCTAAAGATGATTTTGTGCTGAGTTCCCTGTGCCACAGTTTGCATTAATATATGATCATCTTTAAGAGCCAAAGTGCCTTTTGGGCAAATAGTTTTCTGTAGAAGGCCAGCTGTGCCAGAATTGCAAAATTCAGCACCATAGAGAATGGGGAGAAACTATGACCTGAATGATCCACTGGACCCTAGACACTGCTGGTGTTGCTTTCTCCTTAACTAATTTAGAGACATCATTGTTCTGGTCACTGTACAGAGACTATCACTTCTTACAGTCTGAAGAGAAAGAAAAGGTAAAGGATGAGAAAGGAAATAGTGGCACAGGAATAACAAATTGATCAGACCATGGAGCAGATCAACATATTAAAGAGGGGGAGGGAGGGATGGCAGTGGTGGGGCAGCAAAAAGGTTCCTTTAGATAAGGTGATTCTGAAAATATTGTTCTAGATTTCCAGTGTTTAAATTTGCAGTAAGTGTTAAATGGAATAATCCAACTACTATCTTTTCAGGAGGTGTAATGAAAATGATAAACATCTCTATATTGCACTTTTTATCTGTAAATCTCAAAGCACCTATGTACCATTTTGCCATAGGTAGTAAGGAGTGGCAATGACTTACCCAGTGTGACATTACAGGTTTGAAATCAACAGGACTACCTGTTGATTCTAGTAGCAATCTACCAACTTAAGAATTAATATTTAGGGGATTTATTTTCTCTACTAAGATAGGAAAAATAGCAGAATTACTTTCCTTAAATCTGTCCATCCTTCCCTTTTTAGTCCTCCTCATTAACATCATCTGAAAGCATTTCATTTTCTAGGCTTTAGATAAAGTGAACAGGGGGGATTTAGAATTTTCCAGATTTTCTTAACACTGACTAATCAATGCTTTCTCCACCTGCATGAATTTAAGCATGTATCACAGAATCATAGAATGATAGGGGTTGGAAGGGACCTCTATAGATCATCAAGTCCAACCCCCCTGTTAAAGCAGGATCACCTAGGGCAGGGCACACAGGAACATGTACAGGAGGGTTTTGAAAGTCTCCAGAGAAGGAGACTCCACAACCTCTCTGGGCAGCCTGTTCCAGGCTCTGTCACCCTCACAGGAAAG
>JANIJG010001938.1:94027-122479 GCA_024611175.1 Megaceryle torquata | reverse complement strand
GATGTTCCAGTCCTTTAATCATCCTCATAGCTCTCCACTGGACTCTCTCTAGTACTTCCCTGTCCCTCTTGAACTGGGGAGACCCCAACTGGACACAATACTCCAGATGTGGTCTCGCTAGGGCAGAGTAGAGGGGCTTTTTGTTTTTAAAAGGGAGAATTCATGAGTACATCAGCCTTTTAAACATCTTATTACTTACCATACTCTTCTTGTCTGCTTTTTGAATGGTGTACCCAGTAATGGCAGAGTTGCCATCATCTTTTGGTGGCTTCCATGATAAATTTACATTCTCTCCCCAGACATCCTCAATAGTTACAACCTCTGGTGGGCCTGGGCGATCTGTAAGCAAATTATGGCAGCTGACATTTTCTACTGTTTGACTTCTCTCTCTGTATCTCTCTCTCACAAAACATACATGCCAAAAACAACATCAGAAGAAAGCTGAAGTTGCAAAATAAAACTTTCCAAAGTTAAGATGTCAGAACAACAGAAAACTTAACTTGACTACTTTCTGGGTATGGTGTCTAACATGCTCTTTAATTGCATAAGGATGTGTGTTTTGGAAAGGTTAAAAAAGTTGAAGATGTGTTTCCAAAAGACAGACAATCATTATAAAGGGTGTGCTACCAGTTTTGCCTATTATGTAAAGAAACAGATTAATAAAAATGAAAAGTAAATGTGTTTCCTCATCCATCTTTCCTACTTTCATGTCCTTTCAACATTTAGGATATCTGCTGCATTACACTTGTGACAAAGTTACAATGAATTTACTACCATTTCTGGCTATGGATACCACTCCATGGGAGAAAGCTTGCATCCTGGATAGACAAGAACATGAAAAGCTAACAGTTTAAAAAAGAGACTGATATATTCCAACAACCATCTGATATTGTGTGGTGAGGTTTTCTTAGAGACCACAAATCTAAGCCAAGTAGTTGGTTGTAGAGATTTATCACTGTCAAGAAAGATGCTCTTTGGGATTCCTCTGTTTTCCTATAGCCTTAAAGTGGCTGGAGTCTGCTTCCCTGCCATCCATTTATTTCTGTTTCTCAAAACATACCAACAATCTGAATATCTATCGTAGCTTTGTCCTCCAGGTTCTCTACTTCCACTTTCATGTCATATTCTCCAGAGTGGCTCCTTTCTGCCTTTCGGATGAAGATGATCGTGTCATTTTCAGTGTTGCGGATGTTGATTTGGTTCTTGTCGATTGGAGAACCATTTTTCTGCCATGATACTTTTGCCCTTGGCCTTCCCTGTAAGAATCCAAGAAACAAACTGTATATGATATTGAGAGAGAAAAGGGTGGAAGAGAAAACAGGTTTCTTTCCCACTTTTTCCCACATGGGGAAAAAAAAACCCTAAAAAATCCTGAAAGAAAATGAGAATTCTTTTTTAAATCATACAGCATTTGAAATGCAATCATATTAATTCACCAAAAATGCATCTTTCTTTCCTGTTTGATTTTTAAATCTTTTTAGGAGACTGTATATATTTGCAAATTCTGGATAAAGTGAAACATTAAGTTTTCAGATAAATTTGATGGTTAATTTCCAATTTTCTAAAAGAAAAAGGAGAAAAAACCACAATATAGAATAAAATATTTATCCTTCTGGAAGTGCCTCCATTCTCTACACTGACAGTAAAAGAGGAAAGTAGTGGGCTAAACCTTCAGGGATCCCAAACTCTCTTCTTTGATTGCAAAAGCAGTTGGAATAGTTGTTAGGTAGGCTGGATTGACATCTTTAGTGAGTCATTTTTGTGGGCCTAGTGCCCAATTTAGGTACCTAAACCAGAGTGAATTCCACCTGCTTTATCATGGTATTTACATTCCAGAGGCAAACAATTTGCAGATGCTGTCTGAAAAGGGTACTCTCACACCTTTATGAATGCCTTATTTTAGAAAATAACTACAGAATATTCCTTTAATTTCTTAAGAGCAGCATATCTTGCAGTGTATTGTTGATCAAGCTTTTATTAGGCTTTTAATTGGCTTGCAGAAGTCTGATTATGTTGTTGCATTAAGGGCACAAGTCAGAGCTCAAGACCTTCACTGAGCAGTTGTGCAAAATCAAAAGGTATGTCTGAGAATTCTGTCTCTGAGCCCCAGCTAAAGGGCTTGCACTGACACGTTTGTTTCTATCTCAGAGCCCGGCTATGGGGCTCCTGCTGAAACAGTAGTGACCTGTTTCAGAGCCCAGTTAAGGACTTATGCTAAGAGTTTAAAAGTTAAACAGATAAGTTGGGTTTATCGAAGCAACAGAGAGATTTGGGATTGACATTGATAAAAGACTGACTGCAAAAGGATCATCAAGATCAAGTTAATAATTCTCGAGTAACATCCAACACAAAGGCTCAGGCCTGAGTTATAGTGCTAACAGATAATAGAAATAAAAGATATACAGTATATTGAAGGCACAGTTCTTACCAAGAAGGCATCCCTGTCTTGGGTGGAGGAAGAAGAGCACAGCCTGTCGACAGTCTCTGCTAGATCTTTCAGTCTTCTCCCCCCCAACAAGAGGTGTATTCCCTTTGTGATTTTTCTGTCCTGATTCTGTTTGTCCCTGCCTTCTAGTGATGTTTAGAATGATTTAGGTGGAGAGTTGAGTAACATAGGTGTGTATGTTTGACATGTATTCTCTTACGCTCATTACCATACTCAGAGGTGTAAAATTTAATATTAATTTTGCCATTAATTAGGCAGAGGTCTCCGTTCAGACACTCTGGCCTTTAAGATTTATATAAGAGTTGCTTGCTCCTGTTGGTTTAGCTGAAACAGGACCATCTTATCTTCACAAGACTCCCTCCTTCAGCCATCTGGCTGCTAGCTTAGCGGATCTTCAGCCCCAGAGATAGCACAAGAATGTCATGGTTGTAAACATCTCAACCTTTCTCCTGAATTGCACTAAACTAGCTGTATTCCTGTCTCACAGCTAGGCTGTCATGCCACATATGCCTACCCAGTATCTTTAGGTGTGCAGACATGAAACAAATTATTTCTGCTGTAATTGTTATATTCAGAAGAATAAGGACCCTGCAGGTAGAGAGGCAGTCAACATTGTAAAAGATATGGGAATGAAGATTAACATGATACTGTGCTATATATCCTTAGTCATACTGTAGTTCTGATGTCAATGATTTAGAAGTTGCCTTCTCTCTAGGAGACAGGGAAACCCTGCCCACTTTTCCCCTCATTTTTCCTCTCTCATGACAAGAAAATCATTAAGTGCTACAGTCCCACCCTTACTAACTGCTGCCAGTGTAACCATTTTGCATTTATCTCACATGTAATGTCTGCTGTGAGGATTTATAAGTGCCTTTGGATGACAGATGAGTCTGTCTAAGCTAGTTACCCAGTTCATTAATTGGCTTAGCATTATTTCTTTGAGATGTTAAACCAAAAGCTTTCAAGCACCTAAGTACTTCAGTGTGCTTCCACATCTGCTTAGTTTAACTCACTGGCCTACCAAAGATACACAGAAATAAGTTAAAAGGCAGCAGTGTAAGAAAAATAAAGTATTTTCCTGTCAGATTTTTTTGTTCTTACCTGGAAAGGAATAACAAGATTCACAGTTTCTCCAACTCTTCGAGTATAAGTTTGTTTTAAGTGTCTTGGTAGACGAATCTTTGGAGGTTCTGAAAAAAAAGCCAAAGCTTGTGTTTGACATTTATCTTCTTTTGTAATTGAGGCAGCACTTGTTGGCATCTGTATAAATAGGAGACTGTGTGGTCTACAATTCACAGAAGTGACTAATGACCAAGGTATCTTAAATTTCTTGGTCCCACAATGTTACATTCAGTGTTCCATTGATTTTTGTAACAGTAAATGGTACAGTGGTAGGAATATTCAAGAAACTTAGCAAAACTTAAAAAAAAAAAAGCAAAAAAAAATACAAGTTCTGGAAAAAGAGAAAAAAAATTATTAAAAAAAAAAAAAAAAAAAAGCTTTGAAAGCCTGAGCATTAAAGGCTCAGATATTAAAAAAATAAGAAGAATTATGAGGTTTTTTTAGAGATTACTTCATGATTTCAGGCCTCTGCACAATGGCTTTCCATCAGTTTCCAACCAATAAATATTAGCCTTAAAAAACCCCCAGAACTAAGAATGGTAGCAGAGTGTATTTGTAGGTGAGCATAGGCAGAAAGAACTTACCTATCACTTCCTTGACTAAAATAGGCTGTGGGTGGTACCTGGGCTCACTTTCACCAGCAGCATTCACAGCTTTTACTCTCACAAGGATTTTCGAGCCAGTTGGCAGCCCATTGATAGTAAACTTTGTTTTGTCTGTCAGCTCTGGGTTAGCCACGATCCATTCATCAGCTTGTTGAGGGGAAAAGAACAGAGAAGGGTGAATTGAAAGAATAGGGAATTATAAATACATGCACTGCACAGATGAGGAAAATTACAGAACAGTAATAGATTCATCATATTCTTGATCTTGAGTTGTATTCTAAAGAATACATTTATTTGCTTTTTCTAATTATGCTATAATGACATTGATTCACCTTCATACATAGGAAGAATGTTTCAAACCTTAAAGGGTTTCTGCTGATTATATATTTATTTTTAGTGAAAGAAATGTTTTTAGAATGTCATTTAATTGTACCAAGGAAAAGATTAATTAGCTTTTAAATTCAGCTGATAGAAAACAAGAGGGACATAGAGTATATTTCCAAAAGCACTCATCATTGCTTTAACAGCTTCCTTGGAGAGAAATGGGTTTACAATTAATTTCAACCAGTACTGAGTATCCTTGAAAGTACCACTGAGAGTGCAGGGTCAAGAGAAACACAGAATATTTATATATTGCAATGAAATGCCATCTCTCCTTGTGCCTTTAATAAAGGAAGGCTTTGTCAGAATTATTGATACAATTACAGCTTTCTCTGATTATTTTTATCCTACCCCTAGGCAGTCGCATGTAATCCATAGAGTGATCGTAACAGTAGAGTCTTTCAGAAAATCTTCCATTGCAAGTGATACTTTCTTTCCTGCCCTGTCCTCCAAACAGATTGCTTTACCACTGCTGGAACCTTGACATTTGCAGCCAGATTTGCACCGTGGCAAGTTAGTATGGGTACTTTCCACATCATATAAACAATGTTATAAAATTGGCACAGAAGAAAAGAGAATTACAATAAACTAGAGAGCCCTGCATACTTCAAGCGTAATGCTGTGCTACATTTTCATAACTATGCATCTTACTTTTAGGAAGTTCTCCTTCAAGCTGCTTCTTTCAGCTTCTAGCAGAAGAGGATTGCAATCAATGACTGTTTCCCAAGCACCTCCCCCTCCCCTACAGCAAATTCTGTAGACTGTTGCCCCTAAAATTCACTCTCAAAATTTATCTTTACTTCTATGAGAAGAGTTTTTCTTTTGTTAAAGAAGATTTAAAGAAGATTTATATCCTCATTGCATACTGTACCTTCCAGGTTAAAAGGTGGCTCCACCAATTCCTCAGACAGATCTGTCGATATACCTTGTGAGAATCCATCTTTAAAATTAATCAGAGACACCCACTTTCACACAGATGGAGCATTTTGTCAGGGGTTAGCAATTCCTGTTAGTAAGTATGCAAAGATAGATGCTGGGCTTTAAAGATTTAGAGTACCCATATTTAGGGAGACTGCAGGGAGGAAAGAGATGGGAAGAGGGCAACTAGATCAGAGAATAGTTATGCATGATGGTCACAGGAAAGCTAAAGAATAACGGAAGAGAAGGAGATGAGGTTGTGGTTTTGGTGTTCTTTTTGGGCCTGATCACAGCCCTGGACAGATGAAAAGAAAGAGACAAAAGGAACATTTGGAAGAGAGAAATGAAACAAAAGGATGATGGGAGAAAGTATAGGGGGGAGAATAAAACACATCATAGAAGAGAGAAGAAATTCGGAGAAGAATTCTGAGTAAGAGAGACAGAAAAAGAGAAGTCTTGGAAAAAAAACTTGGAGAAACAGAGGAAAAGAACACATTTAGCTAAAGGCAACATAGAAAATTAAAGAGGCCAAACCCTGAATGATGACGTAATCACTAAGGCTTTATTTCCTGGGAAAAGCTATCACTGCCCTGAATTTCCCAAATCCTGCACTTGGCTATTTTCAGGATAATAAAAATTCTAGTATCTGTGCATGTTCCTGGATGGCTACACTGGCAAAGATCTAAGCCAACAGAGGCTCTCCAAAGTGCTTATTTAATAGCTATTATAACAGATCATCTGCAGGTACAATGTCCCTTTAAAGGCAGATAGATATAGTGTCCTAGGAAAAACTAAGGCCAAGCTCATCAGACTACCCTTCAAATGTGATGCAAGTACCAGTTGTCAGCATATGTTGCTAAGAATTGTCTTTTCTAGTGTCAACAAGATTTGGTCTACTTCACCACAGCAAGAAGTTCAAATTGCATGTCATAATCCAGCCCTGGGAAGTTTTATATTCACATTTTTCACAACTCTGCAGTGTCAGATCCAGATACTCATGATGAGACTCCAGTTCAGTAGATATACAGAGAGCTGTCAAAGGTATTACCATAGTTAAGGAAGTCCACCATGTTGATCAAGTTAAGGAAGGTCAGACTAAAGGGAAATACTAAGTAATGCAAAGCCAAATCAATGCTCATGGTACATAATTATTCTAAATTCTAATTGTATATATATAGTCTTCCTATTTTCAGCTTTTGATTTCTTCTAATGATTGCTATAAGGAAGACTCAAAAAAACCCTCTTTGCCACTACTTTGACAATGATGAAAGAAAGGAGAATGTAAAGACAAATGAGTTTACAAACAGATAACTAAAAGAACAGCAGAATGAATATAGGCAGTCATAAAAAGTACCTTGAAATTGAAAAGAGTTATTAAACAGTATAGAAGAAATTAGTTTGAGGCAGAACAGGCACTGAAAGGACTGAAAAAAGGAGGCACTGTGATATTGCAAGAAAGGAAAAAAGGACTCAACACAGAGAAATGGATGCATATTCCAATAACACATTTCTTAATCAGTATTTTCTACTAAGCTTGCTTCTTCCTAACCATTTTCATAACATATATACATAAATAATGTCAATTGTGTATATATAGATGTATATGCATATATAGGAGGCATATATAGATATACATAAACACTCAGGTATGTAAAATACATTGTACCCATTGTATTTTAACTGAGGTGGGTAACAATAAAATGACAGGCTTGACTGCCATTTTGTTGTATCTTCATATGTTTTAAACCTATCTGGGAAAAAAAAAAAAGTTTGTTCCATTCAACAGATATGCAGTGATCTTCTGTCTAATAGTCCTTAAAAAGCACACTTGGAAGATTCCTCCAAAAAACATAGTTTGCATTAGCATATGTATTTCTCGTCCTCTCTTGTCATATAATTTGGATATCACATCCTGTAATGCCAAGGGTTTTGTGACAGTAGCATATTGCAAGCACTTTTAACTTCCCCGTCCCACTCTCCCATCCTACCAATGCTAAACAGAGCATAATATACAACATAGACTGATAGCCTCACATTGACAGTCCCCTTTGTATTCCCATACAACTCGCTCATGCAAACTTTAAAGGAATGCTGCATGTTGGTGTAAGACTGCATGCGTACTCATTCTGACCTGTGCCCGCAGCTCCCTCCCAATATACAAAGAAAACCCTCCTACCATTCCAGCTGTGTCTGCCTTCAGGTAATCTTCTCCAGACCTCTGAGCTTCTTGCGATCTGTTTCTGCTCCTTACAGATATTCAGCTCAATACTACAAGATGCTGAGTGCTCCTGAGAAAAGCCAGTGGTTCTTCTTCACTCCCTCTCCCACTCACCTGAGTGAGACCTGAGGGCACTCTGCTCCTGTGGTATCTGACCACTTTTGTGAACTACTGTTTTCCTGGATTGCCTGAATCTGAAACACGTGACAAGTTCTGTCGTCTACCTTTTGTCTCCAGGCTGTGAACTGCATTCACGAAAAGCTTTCATTGAATTAAGTGCCTTTATGAAAAGGGGTGTCCAACTCTTCACTTGATTTACAGCGCAGTTAAGAGCAGCATCTAGCAGAGCTGAAGATAACTGTGTCCCATTCATCCAAATACACAACATTGCTGGAGTCCCATTGATTGGCATTTGCCCACAGGGACTGGGTATTACACACATCACTCCAGGCTATTTGATACTTACCCAAGTGTTGGTGGATTTTACTTTTTGAAAACAGACTTCATTTGATGCCAGTTCAGAAGAAAACATGCTGGAAAATACTAAGTTTCTGCTGCCTGGTCACCAAAACCTCTAAGTTGTATTAGATAAATTTTATTTCCCTATTCCTTGTTATTTTACTCAGAAGTTTATTCAGATTCCTACATCTTTATCTTTCTACTGCAGTTCTGTATAGATTCATGTCTTAGATGGACATAATTAAAGATCCTGTATCTAACTGCACTGAAACATGAGAGTAATTCAATATCCAGGTCACCTATTGGAGAGGTTGTACATCCTCAGTATTTGGAACTGGTACTTGAAGAAGCCAATTAGTAATATGTCAAGATAGGGATTACCACACTGAGAACTTCCTGTCCCTAAAACACAGCCAACCTGCATATATTTTGGACCACACTTATAGCCGTTCATTATATCTTATCCATCTATCCATCCATCCACTCTTTACTGTATCAGCTCAAAAAAGAAGACAGTGATTAACATAGTACTTGCTACACTACAACAGATTATATGATTTTGATTTGGATTTCAGATCAAATGTAAGATGGGTTGAACTACAATCAATGAGTGGGATCTGGAATACAAACCAAAGGAAGCCCAAACAAAACCCTGCTGCTTGAGGTTTTCTGACTTATCAGTTTCTGCCTTAAAGTAAGAGCATCTGATACCTGTAGAGGAAAAGTGAAGAAAGTCTCACCTTTCACTCTGAGTAAAATACCACAGTCATTGTCACTTACTTCCTTCAAAGCAGTACTCTACAACATAGCCATCTAACCCTGCTGCTCCAATGTGGTCTGGTGGCCTCCATTTCATTGTAACTGAGGTATCAGTCACTCCATCCACTGCCCGGAGAGTTGGTGGACTGGTAACAGCTGAAGCAAGCAAGCAGCAGGGAGAAAGCAGAAAAGTGAGTTACAATTAAGGGTTTACATTTATGGTGTGTTTTCCTCTAATTCAGCAGCATAGGTGACAGGTGAAATCCTGCCTGCCAGGCATTTCCAATCATCCCTGGCACATCTTTCCCAATTAGAACCAAACTAGTTGAAGCGAGTAACTCATATCTATTCATAGCCTAATTCAGAGTTAAATTTCTCCTACTGAGGACTGAGAAGGACAAAGAGTGATTGAAGATACAGCAGAGAACTTGCAAGTCCTACAACAGTAGGTATTTTCTGGCAAGAGGAGATCATTCTATAGCAATGACAGCCACCTTCATCCTCCTCTTTATCGTGGAGGTGCTGCTGAGCAAGATGGGAACCTTTGCTGGTCTACAGAATGAGATACTTTTCTTTTACAGGGATTTATGGTTGTCACAGTAATTTGAATATCTGTTTCTTTATTTGAAAAAAACACAAAACTGGTCTGTTGGTAGGCGTATGATAAGGCCCTATAGCTGTTGGATTAATATAAAGCAATAAGATGACATGTAGAATAGTATAAAACACTACCTAGCTTAATCCAGATTGTTTGTGAAGGGATATTGCAAGTACGTGATCCTTTTTGGGGAAAAAAAATAACCCTCCTTCAGCTAGTGGGAATCCATGAGGCCTAGAGGGGAAACTAGAGGCCATTCAAATGTATCTTATCATAAGAATTACTGCAATATTGGGCAAATTCACAATTTTTTTACCATAGATTTCTACTTTTACAATAGATCATATACCTGTTGGTATTTTTTTGTTGTTGTGGTTTGGTTTGGGGGGGAGGGGGTGTTGTTTGTTTTTTAAATGGAGATCTATGGATTATTTGTGAATACTTTTACATTTTTAAATGTAAAGGTACTATGTAACAGCACAGCACGTGTAGTGAAATGTGAAAGAAAGTCTGATTTTCATACAGTGCAGCCTACAAATAGTGATCCTCAGACTTCTGGTCACATTTCCTGACCATTTTTGGCCAAAAGCCAGTGCCTGACTGGAGTTATAGGAGGAGGAAGACACAGAAAACAATGAAGACTATAAATCATCATCTTTATCAATTCTCTAAATTACCACTTTGACTGGCAATAGTTTGACTCGGTTGAGGAGTACAGGTGATACATAAAAATGCTGAAATATCATTTCTAGTCCTTAAAACATACTGGCCACAGTATTGACCATATCAAGCTCAACTATAGCATGTCACCGTTTTATTGTAGTGCACCATTTTTCTGTCTGTACATCTTTGTTTCTTGTTTAGAAAAACTATAAATCCTTCAGGGATAGACAGTTTATGCAGCACCTAATAAAGACAGGTCCTGAGTAACACAAGGGCAACAAGAACTACAGTTATATAATTAGATGACAGCAAAAATGTATTAATGATAATTTTCTAAATGCATAGCTATCTCTATGTTCTTGATTACTTACCTAAGGGAACAAAAGACTTTGAAGGCATACTTGGTTTAGAAATGCCTATTGCATTAACAGCAAATACACGGACCTCATAAGCAACACCTTCAATCATCTTCTTTGGCTCAAAAGTTGTTTCTTTACAAAGTTCAAAATTCAACCTCATCCACCTGGAGCTTTGTTTCTTTTTCCTTTCAATGAAATATCCTATTGACCAAAGAAAATTTTATTATAGTAAGTGGTGGCATAAAGCTTAATAGTGAGGGGTCTATTTTTTGACTGCCCAATGGCATTTTTTCTGGATAACCTTGAAGACTGGTTTAGGGATTATTGTTAAATTTCTCCCATTGTGAGCTATCTGATAATGACCCGTTTGGCTTTTATGGCCACACACAAGCTGGTTTTCACTTCACTTACAACACCACTGTATTTAATTCAAAGTGAAAAAGACCTGATTCTGATGGCCTCTGGGCCCCTCTGACTTTTCATCTTGGTTCAGTATATTAGAAAATGTTTTAACGTACAGAGTAATTTATTTCTGAAATTCCTTCTAACATTCCAATGGGCTAAGTGTTCGAAGTTTGGTACTATAAGAGGTTGTATTTCAAGTAGGGGGACTGATAATGTGGCAATGTGCAAAATGATAAATCTCAAAGCATTACAAAACAGGTATCTGATAAAGTTGAAGATAGGATTGACCATTTTGCAACTGAATGCTCAAAATGCCACTTTCCAGGAACTGAGCTAAACTCGGATCCTATGGCACCAACTATTTGGGGCTTGTTTCTTTTGTCTCTATTAAAGCATCACTACAAAACAAACAAACAAACAAAAAACCAAAAAAAAAACAAACAAAAAACAAACAACCAAAAAAAAGTATGTACCTAAGATGGGTGATCCACCATCATTTGCTGGAGGTTCCCAGGTCATAACACACCAGTCTTCACCCACCTCAGTCACATTTGGTGCCTCAGGAGGATCGGGAACATCTGTCGTAAACAAAGGAAGTATTATTAAAAAAAAAACCAACCAACTAACAAATCTTTTTTCTTTTTGCATAGGTTAAAAGAAAAAAAATTAAATAAGAAAGAACTCTGAGTAGTTTTTCCAGTGCAACAGGAGTTCCTAATTGAGGAGAGAGAAAGAAGGTCTTTGTAGATCCGGGCAGGTGGTTTGGAAAGGATAAATTTCAAGCACTTCAGCACAGGTAAGACATTTAAGAATGCACTTAAGGGTATGTGGTAAGACAGAATCCACAGCCACATGGAGAAGGGAGAGTGTTAAGGACAGCCTGAGGCATAAGTTTGGCCCACGTACTGTGAGCTGGCAGCAGAGTGGGAATTAACTCCAACTTAAATCCTATACTAAGCACCTGTGTTCATCAGTAACACTGGACCTTAGTATCCTTGCACCTCAATTCCACATCTGAAAATGGGGACAGAAAGGAAGATGGAAGTTTTCTGAGAATCTACAACAGTTCAGTATCTAGGGAGGACAGCATCTACAGGAAAGACCCTTCAGATAAACAAAAAAGAGTTTGTCTCTTGTTGGGATGAAGAAAAGTAGTGTTCTTCAAGGAGCATTTATTGAAAAGGGCTGTGATGAAAGACATGGCTCATTTACACTGTTCCACGTGACTTACCAACCACTTTGATGTTGATTAGAGCTGTGTCTTCTCCAGCCTCATTCTTTAGCGTTATTCTGAAAGGACCTGAATCTTCCCTCTCAGCTGTATCAATGACCAGACAGCTGCTGTCTGAATATGTTTCTGACCGTATTCTTCCACTGTCTGTGATCCACTAGGAATCAAAGTAAGCAAAGGGAAAATTCACATTTTCTGGATTTGAGACTCAAAATGCTCAAAATCAAAATCCAAACACAGTACTGGACACTTCAGCAAAAATACCAAGGCAACCATAGGAAAAAAACACACTGAAGCTAAGAAGTTCACCTAATGATCACAAAAATTACAAAATAACTGAGGAACAAATTAATATATGGTATATCTGTTTAGTACTCAGTTTAATCATTGCTCATTGTAGCCATTGCATCTCAAAGGAAGAGGCACCAGGCTTACCTGTCCTATAAGCACTACCTGTCATTATTTGATGGAAAGGGAGTAGTGGATTCTCCCAAAAGTCAGATCACAATGTAATTCATTTGGTTTAAAGGGCAGTGTGATTGTGATGGTCAGTCATTTGTACTCACAAATTTCAAATGTTGGCGCATATTTTGGAGTAAGAGCTCTCCTAGAATAATTCCCTATTTAGGCAAGTCTGTAATGGTGATATTGCAATTAATATTTGAAAAATAGTAGTCGGAGATCTGTACCAGATAGGTCTGACAAATCCAATAATAATAACATGTTCCAGCTTCCATGTGCAATGATCAAATCTTAAATGTGAAAAATGCCTTTTTGGTATCAGACAGAGATGGACTGATCTGTGCAAAGTTCTGCATTAAGACATCAGATGCAAGATGCCAATTGCCCAGCCTGTTGTTTCATTCACCATTTGACATTTCATCATAATTTATCAAAACGAGACCAGACCATATCACGGCTTCCCATCAAAACCTGTCAGCCATTCTGAGCAGAATGTACAGAGGAAGTAGCCATTTGGTAGATTTTCACCAGTTTTCTTCTGCATCTCTCATGTCCCTCTCCTTTACAATTTATTTAGAGCAAACCCACAATTTTTTTTCCCCTTTTTAAATTCCAACCTTTTGTCAAACAGACCCCAAAGTTACTAAATAATATTTATCTATTTTCATCTTTGAGTGAGGAGAATTTTTTAGATAAAATGCATCTTCTAATTTTCTGTAATTAAAATCAGTGTCTTCACAAGGCTAGAAGTTGGGGTTTTTTTGAAGAAAGGCCCTTGGTAAGTTTAAGAAACATGTATAATGACAATGTACCTTGTCCCCTTTACTCCACATGACTTTTGGAGTTGGCTCGCCAGTGATGGGTATCTCAAGTCGTAGTTTGCTCCCTGCCACTACTGTCACAGTGTTATCTTCCCCAAGACCATCCAGGTGGAGTTTAGGAGGATCTGAAAAAGGAGAGATTGTCTGAATTTGCCATGTGGCTGACGCTTTGGGAGTTCAATGACCTGCCACTCTACTCAGTCTATGTTTTGTGTTTTCCTGTTTTTTTGGTGGGGTTTTTTTGTTGTTTTTGTTTGTTTGTTTGTTTTGGTTTGGTTTGGGTTTTGTTTTTTTCTGTTTTGTTTGTTTGTTTGGTTGGTTTTTGTTTGTTTTGGTTTTCTTTATGTTCAGAAGAAAATTTGTGAAGAAAATTTCTTTTTAAGAAAATAGGTGCCTGATGAAAAATAAATTATGCCACCATAGACATTTTGGAATAGTAAGACCACAATAAAAATTAAATCTATCTTCCTGAGGCAGAATTGTGTATATTCAGGTAACTTCTGAGCAAGATTTCCTCTAAGTGGCTCTTGAGAATTTACACTGCAGGCTTGCTACACCACCTTTTACCATGCTTCAAACATCACTATTCTTACAGTTTTCTTAACTCAGATCCTTTTCATGAAAATTGTACTTTTATTGTATCCCATGTGAGTGTATAACAACTGATGAATATCCTCTCATAGTTTTTTCTGATGTATTGGAAATTATATCAGTGGGCATACCCTTCTATTACCTCTTCCTTTTTCATTCTCCGTAAACCTTTTCAAAACTTTTTCTAACACAGATATCCCCCTTCTTTCATCTTCAATTACAGGACTTACTAAAACTTTGGTCATTTAAGTTACTTTCCTTGTGACTTCCAAATTGATGGTTCAGTTAAAAACCAGTGAGGTATTCTTGTGGGAAGAGTCAATGCCTTGTTTTTTGTTTGAAAGAGTGGGATCATTAACAAACCTTCTGTTTTGCTGATTGAATAAAAGCTGGCCAGAAACAATTTTCTCTCTAGAAATCATTTAATGTATTTAGGAAATAGATAAATATGTACCTATTCTACTCATCTTTTACCAAACTAAATCACATTTTGCAATGTCAGCAAGCCAGTTCTTCTAAGATGACGACACTGTATCTGAAAAGAGGATAGCAACAGGTGTTTTACACAAACTCTTTATAGTGGTTTAGGTTTAGGAATTCAATATGAAGAAGCCTTCCCCAGTAGCTCCCCTAGGCTTATAAACTATGAGCAGCTTCTGAGCAGGCAAAGAGCTCTCTGACTATCTCACTTGCACTTGGCCACAGCAGCTGAACTGCTTTCTCTGGTAGATGCCTTCTCAGAGGAAACAAACTGATTGTAATGAAGGATATCTTATGCTGCTTTTAATCTCCAAGTGTCAGAGAAAGAGGTGTTATATATGTCATTGTGCCAGATACTTACCCACAATATGTACTTTGCATGGAATATTAATATTATAGGCATCTGGTACAAACATGTATTCACCCTCATCATCAACAGCAGAGCTTGCTATAACAAATCTGTGGATTCTGTAAAAAATTGAAAAATAAATCAGTCTAAATTATTTTGGAAGACTGCTTGAAGCAGTAAGGAAAAATCTGAAAACTTCAGGAGATCTGTGCATGTAAGACTACTGACTAAAACTCCATTACTGGCTGCCTAGTGGTATTTTAGCTGGTTAAATACAGTGCGGTTTGTAAAAATTATTATTGAGACAATGTAACCAATTCTATTATTTCTTTGCTTGAATATAGAGGTAGAAAAACACAGGACTGTAATCTCTTTGACACAGGGTTTCTGGACTGCTGCCATTAGATTGTTGCTTGGTTGTTCAAGAAGAAATCTTTAGTGATCCCATTGTGGGAATATTCTGACTTTTGTTAGACCACCTTTGTGACACACATTTAAAAACTATAGATTTTTAATAATACCTAACAATTATTTTACTTTACTACTTAATATCCCATGCTAACAGCAAAATCAATGTCAAGAAAAATTAATAGCTTGAACTTAGATGGATCAAGGATTTGATAATTGTCTTCCACAGCCAAAAGACGTAAGATGAAAGAGGGCAAGGAGACATGGCTTCTATGATGATAAAAATAAATATGTTTGAGGGACAAAGGTTAGACTTGATTACCAGATAATTTTCAGTAAAATAACCCACACATCTCTACAGTGAGATTACTTCAAAACACAAGTCAATGCTCAACAGACTTACCTTCCTTTGTGATAAAGTTTTACACGGTCACTAGCTTCGATCAGTTGCCCATTTTTGTACCATTTCCCTTCCACATTCTCAGATATCTCACACTTCAGGTGGATTTCCTGTCCAAGCCTTACAGTCTGGTCTTCTAGTGCAAGTGATATCTTCAGTGGTCTCACTTAGGAAAACAGAAGCAGAGATATTAATGCTAGTATCAAATAATTGCTAATGATTCTGTCACAGAGCTGCTACTGTCACGATAGTCTTCAAATCAGAAAAAAGCCTCCAATAATAAAGTTCTCAAGTCAAAATGCTAGTAATACATACATGTGAGCTACATAAATTAACCTCTTTTCATGTAGTCTCCTGCCTTAGAAAGGATGATCCAAAATACCCATGCCTTGACTGAGAAAATTCCATGCATAATGCCCATAGAAGAACTAAGCTCAGGAGCGTAATTTGAATGCTCTTCCCTCTCTGGTGTTTAAGTGATGGAGGTAGGCTGTTTCTATCCCCCAGAATCCAGTAAGAAGCCTCAAGAAGTGAAAGACCTGTGTCCTCAGATCTATGCACTGGAAGGTATTGCAACCCACCTTTCCTATGATCTAACAGTGATCTAACTGCTCTCATAGCTCTCCCAGATGATCCAAGATAATTTGGAGACTTACCAAAGTCATTCATTACAAGTGGGAACTGTTTTGTCAGGCTGGTAGCAAATGCTGACTGGACAGAAAGCTTCTTTTCATATGCTACTTGTTCTCATGTTTGCCAAACTGCCTTAACTCACCCTATGAATACCCACAGATACTACTAGCTTTTGTAAAACCCAAGTCTGAGAACTGGTGCCTCAGTTTACTTCCACTTTCTGGAAGATTAGGTGCTGTAGATCAAAGTCCAGGCTGAACATACAGTGCCATATGTATGCAGTAATCTGACAGAGGAAATAGAGAGTGATGGGAAAGGCAGTGTTTTATGGAAAAGCCGTTGGAAAATCCTTAGAAGTTGTGTGAAAGGAAAGGTGACAGAGCTCAATAGCCATTGAGCATAATTTCCAACTTGATAATAGAACAGCGTGAATTGGTTGTGCTTAGGATGCCAATTCTACAAAACAGTCAAAAATAAGTATTACAAACCAATACATGTTTATGCATGATGTATCATAACTTTAGAATGCATGCATTTTGCTAAAAAGCACAGGGGGTTGAAAGAGATATTGTACAAACAATACCATGGGAGCTACATAGATAGGTGTTTGTGCCTATGAGTTCAGGTCAAGTAACTCTGATGCCTGTTAACAGAGTGCCTAGTTATAGAAATGCTTATTTTCTCCAACATATTTTTCCTCTCATTTTGTCTAAAAAGCTTGGGTTTGGCTGTCCTGTGAAAACCTGAAAGGAATAAAGAAAGGCAGATAACTTCCCTTGAAAATTTTACTTCATTGACCTATTATATCTTTGAATGGATAGCTTTGTTTTCCATCTTAACAGACAGAAAGTTTTCAAGCACGACTAGTCCACTGCCTGTTACTACAAACAGCTTCTAAAGGAAAGTCACTGTTCTCGAGATCTGCAGCAAAGAAATTGGTATGGAAGTTAAGCCTCCCTTTAAATCCCCAGGAAAAGGTGAGCAAGTGATTTATTTCTGTAAGCTAGTAAACTGTGACATATGAATTCAAGAGCAAGGTTAATGATACTTACAATCAACTGAAAGCTTAGCCTCTGATTGGCCTCCAGTGGTCATTACTGAGTAAGTTGCATTGTCATTTTTTGCAGCTTCCTCTATGATCAAAGTGTGCTTTTTACCCTCAACCTTGATTCGATACCGAGATTTAGGATCATTGGGAAGTTCTACACCATTCTTAAACCTATTGGAAAACAAAGAATTATCATTTTTCCAATAGAAGTCCTGTGCAAGTAAGATTCCCATGGACTGAAACTTCCAGAGAAGACTTTATAAGCCTAATGCACAAGAAAAGGTTAATCAGATTCTTCCATGAATGTGGAAGGATATTTTTGTTCTTGCTACATTTTTTAATGTTTTCTTGAGATTTTATTAACAATTTTCAGGTTTACTGGCATAGAAAAACCTGTCACATTTTTGCCTACAATTAAAATATTATGGGTTTTCTTCTCAAGGAAATCAAAATCTGTTCAAAGTCTGGCTTACCATTTCACATTTGCATCATCCTCAGACACTTCACAGCTCAGTTCTACTCGTTCACCAACATAGGTACTGGTATCCTCCAGGCCTTTGGTCACCAAAATTGGAGGATCTTTGGAAAGAGAAAATTACAGATGTACAATCTGAGAGAAAAAAACTTAAGTGGAAGAGGTTTCCAAAAACATGCAATATAAGATGATACAGCTTAAAAATTTTAATATCATTCTCTTATTGGTTTAACCTATTCCTGCTGTCAAGTTTATTTAATAGCAAGAGACTGCACAACAGTTATCCTATGATATTTACAGGGGAAATGGGTTTAATGATTTTAAATAGCTTTCTGAAATATTCAAAGACTTTTTTCTCTCACTGTAAGTTTTGATTTTCTGTTTGTTTTGTTGTGCTTGTGTGAGTAATGCCACGAATATTATCAGTAAGACACTGTGGGAGCAAAAAGGGTGAAGAAATGGCCACTCATAGCTTTTGATAGAGTCTTCCCTTAAATTTGTGCAGGTGAATTGAAAACTAACTGCTAGGAAGTCTAATCTGAGGTTACTTGAAACCAGGCTGTTGGACCACAAATATCTGGGTCATCAGGTATCTAAGTGTAGTGTTAAGGAAAGCCAGTGCTATGACAAATGAGTCTCCAAAATGGCTTTAAAACTATGAGGAGGACGACAGCTCTGCTGGGTTCCAATGTACAATATGAAATCAACCATATCCCCATTTCAGGGCTTTCACTAAATTACTAAATACAGGATGAAGAAAAAAATGGTCTGGGATCACAGAAATACAGAGTGATCCTAAGGGCTGCTACTACAAATAGAAAAATACACTGAACCAGATCTTCCCTGTTAATTTCTGTTGCAGCCAAAGAAGTCACACCAATTTACAACAGGTGAAATAGGAGCAAGCTGACATAGTTACCTCTCACAAACAGTTCTGTGGAGCATTTCTCATCCCCAGCTGTTACATAATAGCGAGCATCATCTGTCATCGAACAATTATTGATGAATAAAATTCGCTGGTTACCTTTGTGCTCAAAAATGTACCTGTTTGAATGGGAATGCAGCAAAGATAGATTAGCAAAACTGCTGTACCCCTTTTGTTTTATGTAGAAAGTGCTTTATGGATTGTAAGAGGCAAAAATAATTTTTACATAGAACTGGAAAAATTGTGCTTGGAAGCAATTTCCAAGATTCAACAGAACAGTCATAGACTTTTTAGCAAAAAGAGTGACAATAAGCATCCTCTGGCTTGTTCCAAAATCCTAGGCTTTGGTGATATGAAAAAATAAATTAAAAAAAAAAAAAAAAGAACAGGCTCTGAAGGATGGCAGATAAAATGGAGTCTGAAACTCTAGATGAGTAAAGATGAAAATAACCAGTAACAGGACACCATCCTCATTCCAAAACTCTTAACATTTTTGTGAAGTATAATAATAGCTGAAGTTAAGAAGTTAGTATTATTGGTAGGCCAGATGGCACAAGAGATCAGTAATGGGATATGGGGTTTTGGTAATGGGATATGGAGCCTTTCACCTTTATGTCACCAGTTTAGATCTGCTCCAGGTTTGTAATGACCAAAGCTCATTAGCATCTGACAGCTGCTTCAGCAGCCTGGAAGAAATACACTGGAGCATTCAGTCCAGGTCTTTCTACCAGAGAAGTATCCATAGAGCTGCCCATGAAACAGTTCTGAACTGATCACAGCAGATATAGGGGCTAAAGAAAAGGTACCCTCTTTATCATGCATTTTTTGTCAACTATAAATATTAATCAAAATCCTTCACTGACTTTTGCAGCAACAGAATGAAGGAAATCTGCTCCTTCTTTGTAAGAGGGCTTTTACTAATCACTATTTTCACAGGGCCAGAGGAGAAAGTTGCTAGGATTTTGTGCTGCTGAAACATTTGAGGAACATTGCATTATTGTGCATTACTGCATTATTGTGCATTACTGGTTGCACATTGTCATTCCTAGCTGTGTCTGATTGTGGAATGAGATTTTTGGCACTGGGTTGTAAGAGTTGGTTGTGCCCAGGCTAGGGACTGGGCTCAACTTTCAGCCATTGATCTACCTGTACTCAAGTGTCTGCTCCTGAAAAGCTGCTTCTAGATAAAATCGGAGAATAAACCAATATGCAGGTGATACAGATGACAAAGAAGCAGCTTGGGTTCACTACACCTGTTGCACATGACTGAAGTAATTTTGAACTAATGCAGTTTGTTGACTTCAGTGTGAGACTTGATAGTGGAAGTTGAGACAAACATTGTTCTCCTTTCCTCAGGTGCTTTGTGAGCCAGGTAGTTAATCTCCTCTTAGCAACTAATTACTGCAGAAAGATTCTGACCTCCTTCAGGTCAGGACTAAAGACAAATAATTTATTTAATCAAAGAGCTTCACAATTTAAAAAAAAATACTCAGTAGGAAGTGGCTCCATGTTTTTTTGTGGATGTTTGTTTTCCCTCAAAGTGAAGTAGCCAATCTATATTACCATGAGCAATATAGCATCATTTTCAGATTTTTCAGAAATAAATTGGTGCAGCCTGAGCAAAGAGATAGATCTGCGCAACACATGGTCAAGGAAGTACACGTGTGCTCATTTTATTGCTTGCACACAATGAAGCTACTTACTTTGCACTTGGTCGTATTTCTTGACCATTTTTATACCACTTGAGTTCCACTGTTGGATCTGCTAGCTCCACCATGAACCTTACTTTACCTCCTTTGTCCACCTGATATGCAGGATCAAGACCTTTGGCAAAAGCTGTTGTGGAAGCCAAGGATTATTATAAAAGAAGAACAGAAAACAAGAATATGAATGCTGAAATGACATTGCATAGATCTCATCAAAGCATTTCGAATACATGCACACAATGTTATTCATCACTCTGTGTTCTTAGACTAGTCCAGATGAACAAATTTATTTTCTAGAAATATTAGAGTAAGTGCAAAGCTCTGCAGGTCTGACTATACCGAACAAGTTTAAGCCAATATCTCTTAATGAACTTGCAGCATGACTGTATTCTGAATAGGATTGGGTAGATGTAGCTTTGACAGCTCGCTGAGAAGTACTATGTCAGAATAAGCTGGTGCCATGGAATCATTTACAATGAATCTGTTACAAAGGACTTCTCTATTAGCACCACCACCCAAGTTTAACATGGAATTTTAAGCTAAAATTCCTGAGTTTCACTCTATTGGAATAAACACACTGGTTTGTCTAAAAGCCAGATTAGCATTCCTGATTCTTTCTATAGGTTGGAAGGTATACATTGCAGTTCCACTTGTTACAGCTGCAAAATATTAGTAAAAATATTTGAAACCAGGCAAAAGTTCAGTCTGTGAATCCTAATGGACCTTTGCAAAAAAGTTCTTTGAGATGTGCAAATGTAGGCCAAGTTGTTCTGGGCAAGGTAGAGCCAGGTGCAACTCAGATATTTCAAAACACTTTGACATCAACATTTAGGCATTGCCAGCCACAAAAGCTGGACCCAGGGGAGCAGGTAACTGTGGCTCAAAAATAAATAAATTAATCGTGTCTCAAATAAATTGCCCATAGATAAGTAATCAGTTTCTGCTAAGATTTACATCATGCATATATCTGAATATATCGATAGAACAGGAGTAGAGTTAATATATCTGAAAAGGTTTTAGCTTATTGCAATGTAAAAGTTTCCAGTTTATAATAAAGGTGGTGTGAGGGAAGAGCACATTACTCTCATCCTGTCATTACTATAGACATTTTCCCCAATATATAGAGCACCTCCTGTAGAGAAAAGCCTGTGCATTGAAAAATTCTGATATGGTTGGCAGCTCCATCCTACTCAACAGGGAGCTGGGGAGAGGGACCAGACAGACTGGCCCAAGGTGCTTAGAGATGCCCCTTTCTCAGTAAAACTTCTTGCCCTTCGACACAGCTGGAGGACTTTCTTCTAGCTCTAGCTACTGTTTGTCCAAGAAGGAAGGATGCTTTTGGTAAGCACTGGATGGGAAAGGGTGTTTACACTAAGCACTTAATAATAATAAGGCTTGTGTTGTGGTGTGCAAGTCCCCTTACATAGAAACGAAGCAAGTTGGTGTTTTTAAGGTGGATGCTCGTGGCTGGCTGCTGAACATGAGAATATTCTGCCTTATCCATACCTGCACTCTTCTTCACTTCCCTGCGCATGCGCTTCAGACGCTTTAACATGCCTCTCAGGTCAGTGATACCATATTGAAAAGCAATCTTCTCATATTCACTGGGATTCGCATTCTTTAGGAGCTCCCACACATCTATCTCAGGTTCTTCCTCTTGCTGTTTAACCTCCCTAACAGTAGCAAAATAAAATTATGGGATAAGAGTTAGTGAGGCTTTATCACGCCATAACAACAAGGTGAAGCTGAATCTATGATGAGGTTAGAAATGTTTTGATCAAAATTTGAAGGCCGCCATCATATTTTTTTATTTCTCTCAGTACAAGTAGAATAGCTTAGCATGACATTCACAACTTACTTTACACTTCTTCAAGGCAGAATTTGGATATAAGTTTAATGTGGCCTTTTATGATACAATCAGTTATGAGAGGTTTTATTTTGCTTCAATATTTAAAAAAAAAAGGTTTTTTTAATGTAGTACTATAATAGCATATGGGCTCATCCCTTTTTTGTAACATAGTACTATAATAGCAGATGGGCTAATCCCACTTAAATAAGTTTTATCTGTAGTAACATGAGTGGAATCAGTTACAAGTTATGATGGCACCACTGAGATCTGAGCCTAATCCATACATTTCATAATTATATTAAAATGCTTTCAAACCCTGAGTCCCTGTAACTGCTACTAGGGGTGAGCAATTAAAGCACATAGAAATCCAAGGGAATCAGGGTCTGTTTATATTTACACCAGGACTTCTCAGAGTTACTTAAAGTTGGCATATAGATAGGAACTGGAGATTTCCACACCAGCTTGGACTTGCAAGATGGATCTGTTGGTTTCCATGTTTATCTCAGTCTTAAGAGCAGGAAGTGTTTTCAGAGGCCTGTGTGAATAGCATCACCTTTATACAGAAGTTTCAATACCATATTTACTATCTGCAACTCCAGGCTAAGACAACTGATAAAGAGAAGTATAACTGTTTTTACAATGGCAGCCATTAAACAAGAGAACAATTGAAGCATCCTAAACAAAATGGTAATTTTTGAGATTGACAGCTTAGCTCAAGAAAGTGAACTGCTAGAACTATCCAGGAATTGGAGCATACTTTTTTTCCTGTAAATTCATTACGATCAGACCGGGATCACTGTGGTTAGATTATCTCAGGTATGTAATTCTACATTTTGTTCCTTTTCTTTTCATCCATGCTCATGCTTTCTGGAGGGTGCCTATGTACCGCAAACACTGATGGTTCAGTGAGATTCCTTCTTCCTAGTGGCAAGTCAAGATCAGCTTGCAAACATATGTAAAAGCTGACACACCCCATGGGGTGGCATTCTCCTCTCCCAGGGCTGGCCGCTTGCCATGCAGTGCCTGTCCGTGCTAAGGAGAGGTACACTCCATAGAAATCGAGATAATGTACTCCTGTAAATCAGGCAGTAGTTGAAAATGAGGATCAGTTAGAGCATCCTGATTTTCAGCCAGCTTGAAAGAATAAATTCCAGACTCTTTTTTTCTCTTGTGTAACTGGAGAACAAATTTTGACACTTAGAGCAAACCAACTTTGTTCTGAGACCGGAACAGTTTCTGTTCTGGGTAGTGGGCAAACAGTGCTTGGTATTTCCTAAGTAGACTGATCTTTCCACAAAATCACTTTCAGATCTTTTCCCAAAAAATGTGAATTTTGTTGAAAGATATACATTTTTTTAAAAAAGGGCCTAAATGTTTGAATTTTTTTTGACATTTTGTGCCTTTTGGAATTTTGTATCATTACTGATCCATTGCACTGATGAAGCATAACCAGTCACAGAATGGTTTACTGAAATAAAAACTGGTTTGTCTTCCTGCAAGACCAGCACATAATTCAAAAACAGGCAGCATATAAATTCTATGCATTTAGTTGGGTTTTTTTTTTAAAAAAAACCAGTTTTCAAGTATTATGCACCACAGGTGAAAAGTTCTAGCTCTTCCCTTGGTAATATAGCTATACAAAAAAGAAGGAATTCACCTGCAACTTTGCCTCTTGAAAAAAAATTGAAATGAAAATGTGTGTTTCTATTCTTAGAAATAGATATTCATATCTGCACTGGGGCTTAATTAGTAATCTTATTCAATTAAGCTCAGAAGTATGAGGTTACATTTCAGTGCCTGAAGCAAAGAGGTGATAACCAATTTGACCAATATCAAATTATGGTGTTTAAAAACTAAAACTTTGTTTTGCCCATTAACCAAACAATAAGTATACTATGTTTATATGGCTATGCAGTATTTATCTCACAAAACATTAGAGTTACTTGTTAGTGAAGTGATAATGACTCTTAAATCACATTTCTCTTTCAACAAAAACGCTAAGACCTCTTACATGCAACTCTCATGTTGCTAATGAAACACTCCACAGGCAGTCATGAGAACTGTCATTGTAAGTTGTATTAGTATGGTAAAAAGTCAAACTGAAGGTCCTAATTAGGGATGAGAAGATTAAAAAACCAAAGACCTGGTGGATTTGAATTTGTTCAAGTAATTCTCTCACTGTCTACTTTTACTTTCAGCCTTTCCTGTTTGCTTTAGTTGTTTAAATACTATACTCATCATCATAACCCATGAGCCCATCATGAACTTGTTATGTAATTAATACTGCATATTGGGTTTTCCTCTTTTGGAGTAAGTGGAAAATGACAAAAAGGATCTAGTTCCTTTTCCAATTCTCTGTGGTCGGTTGCCATTGATTTTCATGGCATATAGAATTTCTGTGTTAAATTAAAAAAAAATGCAAATTAACTCAACCTATTCAGAGACTAAACTGGGTTTAAAATCTGAAATAGCTAGAGGCATAACTGTCATAACACCATATTTTTACATCAAAACAGAGAAACATGTGCCCAAGTTTTTCTCTGTCACAGAACTTCTGTTAATGAAACACCATTGAACATTTGTGTGCACGTATTGATGGTTGGACATGATGATCTTAGAGAACTTTTCCAACCAAGAAACAGAAAATTATGAAGAATCAATAATCAATATTAATGTCTATGGTTTAAAAGCATGATTTTTTTTTTTTTTTTTAATCAGGATGCTTATAAAATCAACTTAAGATGCAACCAAAATTTGACCCTTTCAGTTTTTTACTCTTGCACCAGACTCAATTTTCTGAACTGCTCATCCCTGTGTAGGAAATTGTCCCCTTCTGACCTCCATGCAAACACAAAAGGAACAGCAAAGAAACTAAATGTTATTGGCCTCTTTAGGTTGTGGCTCACTCTTTTCCCAGTACACTCAAATCTGAGGTTTCTTTTCTGCACACTTAAAGGCACAATTAACTAAATATTTACATATTATACTATGAGAATAATAGTTAGAAACACTGAAAAAAAAAGGAAAAGTCAGAAAATTCTTAAGATGTTATTAATGCTACACCTGACTCTTTCTGTGTGCGAACCTAATGGTTTGCAATCCACACCTGCTCACTGCATCACTTGGTTCTCACCTACGTTTCAGGAGACCACTAAAGTCAAGTTCTCCTGCATCGTCTTGTCCATCACCGCTGTTATTAATAGAAAAAGATCAAATCTTTGTTTAATACAGGAAGGCTTAGACAACACACATCGCAAATGATCTACATATCTCATATACTCAACACTGTCCAGACACACAAATAATGGTATGTAATCAACACAAACTTGTATTCTTTTTTCACACAAATTGTGTTTCTTTAGGCATTTGTGAAAAATAACACAAAAGTTTGCATTGCTTTTTATTATACTTTGATGACAAATTTTTGTAACTGCATACATAAATTTGCCACTATTTGTGTTAGATTTCAGTAACACAAATAACTGTGAGCTAGTCAACACAATGAGCTTTGTTTTTCATTTCCATAATGTACATTTATAAAAACAAAGGACTTGTGCTGAACTTTTGCTATGAATGTAAAACACAGATTTGCATTGCTGGGTGGTGCTTTTCACAGTGCATAGCTGTGTCAAATATTGTTTGCAAAGCATTACATTTAAGATTTAACCTTTCTCTAAATGAAGGGAGAAAACAGTTTTTTAAAAAAGAAACAGTACATTTTACATTTTTACAGATAGAATTACAGTCCTGTGAAGGTGCATTTCTTTCTGTAATGTGACCTTAAACAGTAATACCTTATTTCTTTCTATAATGTGACCTTAAGCAGTAATACCTTATTATAAACCACATATAGACTAAAGAAATACCCTTAATGTTTTTTAAAATGGCAAAATCCTGCAAATGTTAAGTCAAAGGATGCCAGTATTTCATCCCAGATTTTACATGCAAGGTATTACTTAGAAAATCAGAAAATATTAAGGTATCATCATCTGCTTGGGCAGAAAAGTTATTCTAGTTTTTTTAAAATGTGCTCTAGAAAGGAGTGCACCTTGAATGCAATATCTTTTGCATTTACTCTTTAAATCAAATCCCTCTGAATAAAAACAGTTACTTCTGAATCACAGCTTTGCTTGTGTGTGTAAATCGACAAACTACATTAATTTTCTGTTTGTAAAACATTTTCATTCTGAATATTTTAAGACGATTTTCTCTATAAAATAAAAAGATTACATCTGTACTGGTTTGAATTGCTATTTTATCACAAGATAACAAAAATTAAGACACGAGGCTTTATCTTACATCCTCTGCAATATATTACTTGTAGGTTTTTTGTAACAATGGCCCTTTCTACTGTAAGATAATACAAAGCCAGATCCTATCTTCTTGAAATCAGTGTGCATTTTCTCTCTGCTTTTTAATCAGTACTGGGACCAGGAACTTTCACACTGTAGCCAACATTTTTCAGGAAACATTCAGTAGAATATTTTAGTGAATTAAAATATGACTTTAAAACCCTCTAAAGTAACATACATTTAATCACCTTAAATATTGCATCTTCCCTTAAAACAATGACACTTAAATTTCACAATAGTGTATTTAATATCATATGTACTATCTCTGTGTTGTAACTATTTCATTCTACCCACTACCAACTACCGTAATCTCCACTTTATTCTTTATTTACAAAAATTTGCTAAAGTACTTGATACAATTGTCTGCCAAGTTCTGTACATGCTACCAGCTTCCATTACTGAAGAGCTTCATAGGATCACTGTTGGAAGTTACCTTCTTTTGAAAGCAGATCTGATGTCAATGGATGGAGCAGCTTGAGAAGATTCTATGAAATAACAGTAATACAGAAATTAAAAATATAACCTGAAATTAATTTCATTTATGTAATCAGTGTAATTTGGCATACAACATTTGTTCAGTTTCCTGCTAAGTGACCAGAGTTCATGCTTCTCCTTTGGCATTGAGTTCTGATAAATGCAAAGCTGTCAGTGCTAAGCTAAGTTTCATGAATGCATTTCTCTAAACTGCGTTCCGCGTGGGAGATCTGTCTCTGTGATATTTCTCTCCAAGCCCGTTCCTGCCTATACATGGGCTCTGGCCTTTTTGTCTTCCCATTCCCGATGATTTCTTTCCTGCTTTCATCTTGCACTTTCTCAGCATGCTCAGCATCAGAGAAAAGAGACAGTCTTCTCTAAAACTACAGACTCATGTTGATTCCCTGTGCAAGGATGAATTCCCCTTGTGTGAATTACCCATCTGTGACAGACAAAATCAGGTGAAATGGTTCTGATCCACAGTCATTGAATGGATGCAGCCAGGCTGGCTCCTGCCTCATGCACCTCTGAATATGCAAACCTATCTATTCTATGCCCCGGGGATGTCAGTCAGCTGTCAAACGTTCCCTTATCTGTCACGAGCTTCTCCTGACTGGTGGATGAACAGTCCAGTCCAGGCCATTCAGTAGGCATGCTTTATGAGGGTGAATAACTATTTTGTCCACTGGCTGCTGGCCCTGGCATTTCGGAAGACATCCATCTTTGTCAGTCTGATCATGCAGGTATGCATGAGCTGTTGTGCTGGCAGAACTGCTGTCGAAGGAAAAGATAAGCCTGTGCATTAATGTTTGCCATAGTAAGGCCTTTTATAACACAGGATTAGATAAAGGCATGACTCTTCAGTGCTCTCTACATTGTGCTATTCTTCATTTCGATGAAGAGTGGAAGAAATAGCTTACTGGAGTTTGATTATACCATGCCTGATGAGGATGCAGAGCACTGGCAAGTCATGACTGCTCCATGTCCCTCTACTCAAATGCTGCCGGACAAAGCCTTGCTCTCTGAATAGCCCTAAGCCTAGATCTGTCTTGTGTGCCAGAGTCTGATTTAAATTCAATACTAGTTTTATTTGCCAGCTTTTCTAAATTTTGGATAAGTGTCATGAATGCTATCTATCTCAATGTTAATTTAAACAATAAATTACAGACACTTAAAAAGAATTCTCTGAGCTCTATGCTAAAAATGTTCACTTTAAGCATTAGTTTTTTTAAAGGTTCTGAACAAAATTAGATGGCATTTCAAGTTAAAAAAATAAAATAAAATAAAATAAAATAAAATAAAATAAAATAAAATA
>JANIJG010001938.1:61653-85093 GCA_024611175.1 Megaceryle torquata | reverse complement strand
TACTCACAGTTAGTGTAACCTCAATATTAAAATGTCTGACTGCTGACATATCAAGAGTGTAGAAATACCTGACAAAATGTATGTAAAAACTACTGATTTGTATACTAAAAACTGATATCAAGAATTTTAGACCACCTTCTTTCCCTCGATTTGTAATCTAGCACACAAAAGTGGAGGCTGCTCTTGTGCCATCAATCATGTTGTTGATAAAATTTTTGCAGAAGTGGTAAAATCATACTAATCTATTATTTTACCTTTCTCTTTTTTAGCTGTTTAGAAGAAGATCTAATAGCCATGTGTCAATGTCAAAAGCATGGTGCTACAGAACTGAACAGGAAAATTTTGGAATTGACTCCATCTGAGCAGCATTTCAAACTTGATTTAATCAACCAAGAGAGACGATTAATTAATATTTCTTTGTTCTTGTTTCCTATTCTCACTCAACTGATGACCACGGGAGGTGGTGTGAGAGATATGGTAGACTTCTACAGGCAGAGTGGCGAACAGGGGAGAGATACTGTTTTACAGCTGCAGGTGACTTCAGAGTGCCTTAACATTTATGTGTGCTATTGCACACTAGAGCAGGTGTTCAGGGCTAGTGCAAGAAGTAGATATACCACAAAAGGTGAACCCTTGTCTTCATGGTACATACATAAACTCAACCAACTGGCTGAATCATTTTGGTTTATGCTGAAATTACTGAGCACATCTTAAGCTCCTGCGACTAAGAGTTTAAAGCTTAATTGCCTTCAATTTCCCATCTGTTTTCCAAAGAGTATTCAGAAGTCCCACGGAGGGGACTTGGCACCATGGAGATGGTAAATGAAATACATTCACACGGTAATGGAAGTTTTAGTAGAGAGATGAATGGATAAGTGAAACCTGGAAAAATACAAGGATGAAACATGCAAATATTTTAGTAGATGGTTGGATGGAACCTAGAGAAAAAGCTATCAGTAAAACATGCAGGAATTTTAGTAGTTCTCTGAATGGCTGGATGTGACCTAAAAAAGGAATGAGCAAATTGATATTAAAATTTCAATTATTATTCCAGCAGTGGGAACACAATTACAACAATATTAAATCTGTGAGGTAATGCTAAAATTAAAACCAAAAGCAGAATAAGTTCAATTGAATGAGTATGAGATAAAATAGTGAATTTTGTGGGATTTCTGCTGAGTCACTTTTTTTTCTCTGAAAATTAAACAGATGATCATATATATCTTGAATTTCTAACAACATTATTTCAGATATTTTTGAAACTAGAAATGCTATAAAATATTATTTTATACAAGAAAATATTATTTTTACTGCTTGAGCTACTAATTTACGGTGAAATAACCACAAGATAACACAGAATTTATCACATGGTCTGTCGTTTCTTAACAGTGAACATAAAAGAACATAAATATGTAATTTCACACAGACAATAACTACTAAAAAGAAATAGAACAGTAAAACAGACACACGGGTAGGTATACTTTATCTTCCTAACTTCTGCTGTTAACTTTGATTTAGAAATGAGATGAAAATTATGGACTATGTGGTTTACATGGTCTACCAAGCTTTTTTTTTCTAGATGCCAGCTTCCAGAATAGCCTGACTATGCTGCAGAGAGGGGCTGCCCCTGCTTCCTGTAGTGTGTTGTTTCTTATAAATTATCAGCAAAGAGGTCACAACCGCTAACACACAGATATGGTAGAAGCACTGTGGAATTCAGATATTAAATCTTTCCCATCTCATTTCCATTCAGGGAAGTACCGAAATCTGTTACCTCTGAAGGTACAGAAACAGTTTTATGAATAGCTTATTCAAAAGCTAATCTTTAACTGGTCTGCCCTCATTTCCTTGCTGAACCATCAATTTTCTAGTGTAAGTGATTTTGAACTGATTGGAAAAATGAAACCTTTTCCTCTTTGGTGAATTATGCTCACAATTATAAACATTTCCCTGCTTGATGATAATCTCCAACAAAACAAGAGCTGATAGGAACAATTGCACTATGCCTAATTTAAAAAAAAAAAAAAAAAAAAGAAAAAAGTTACTGCTGAGTATCTGGTAATGACATCTACATTGCTTTACAGAGGTGACAGTTTCACTGGAACATGGCAGAAGGTCATTTTTTCTACATACTGGTATTCGGACTTTTACTGGAACTATTACTGAGGCAGCTGTTGCCACCATGGACTAAAACTGGAAAAACTTCCCATACTAGGATCTCAAAACCTACAATGTTTTCTTTTTTTATTCAGTAAAATGTAGATGTGTAAGCAGTGGGGGAAACTCCACTCATGTTTGGTTTGAGAACAAATATTTCTCACGTATCAAAATTAAAGCAAGCAGACCTAACTTCTGGAATAGCTTGAGGCAAGACCTTAATCTTTTTTCCTATCATTAGGCATGCAAATTACTCTGAATTATGTTTCTATTACCAAGATGACAGATTTGATTACTCACACAAAATTTTGTGTGTCAAAATAATTGCTCAATGAAACGTTATCTGGCAAAATATCATGCACTGAATCCTGGTTCAGCATTTTTATTTTCAAAAGAGTACTTGAATCACATGCTCTCAGTGTATATATTTTGACTTTGCTGAGAAAAATAGTCATGCACGCCTTTGCCAAATAAATCTGCAAGTATCAAGTATGCATCCAGTCTGTCTAAAAAGCAAGATTTTGTCTGGAAGAGACCAAAAGCCAGAACACATGTTTAACCAAGCCATTTCTTGATATTCCATGAAGAAGCATTACCATGCCAAATGAAAAGCAAGCATTCCATCAGTTGTAAGTATATTTTGGTCTGGTTTAGCCTTTTATCAGGAAAAAAAAAAAGAAAATTCATTTAAAAATAAGCTGATGAACTGTTTGAATTCTACTTTGTCAGGTATTACAAAAAGGAGCAGAATTTGGTCCAGTTTCCTCAAAATGTATCTTCATAAGAGTTGCCAGTTGACCTGGAGTCTAATCTCAGCAGCACAGAAATATACATTAAAGATTGAGCTGATTTTTACATGGACTGCTAGTGGAACAGTCATGTGTTTGTTCACAACAGACAGTCCTCAAAGATGTTTTTCAGAACCTGTAATGAGCTCGACTGCTGGGCTCCCAAACAAGGACAGAAAGACTAATGTGTAATTTCTTTTTTCAGATGAAAAGATCTATTGGACTTTGTGGAAAGGTAAAACATGCAATGCAATATCAAGTTTCTGTGGTAGAATAGAAGTAGGTTAGAATGACAATAGGAAATTGTCTGCTTTGTTTAAAAGCTACCAATGTGCAATCTGAGTTTTAGCAAGCTTGGTCAGTGTCAACATCCAGGCTCACTGAAACATGGCTTTCTACTCATGCAAATCAGTTGAAAATTTGATCTCTTAATTAAACAGTCTATATAAATACTATTAATAAAGTGTCAGTCTTGTCTGCAGAATTTTTGAAGATACTTGTAAATATCACAATCTCCTTGTGCTGGATAAGTCATGCAGAAAAAGGAGCCAGGAAGCTTCATACACACACTTCTGAAATTTGGCAGCAAAATTATGAATTAAAGCTCAGGCAATCCATCATTAGAACAGCCTTTAGGTATGTTCTCTTTACTGTTCATTTTTAAACTGTGATTTCAGACTCACCCTTACTCTTTCCAGTTCCACCATCTTCTGGTGTTTTTTGTTCTGTGTAGAAAGTAGAAGTATATTTTTGAGAGGATCTTAAAGTAAAAAGAAAAACTTATACAGCATAAAAAACAAACAAACAAACAAACAAACAAAAAAACAACCCCAAAAAAACAAAAAAACCACCCCAAACAAACAAACAAACAAACAAACAAAACCCCAAAACCCAGCCATATTTAGGTTCTGATTTAGGTTCTGTTAGTATTGAAAAACCCAAATTAAAGTATTTTTATATATATATGTGTGTGTGTCTATGTAATATACAGTTGTAATCCCATAAAGTATTTTACAACTCAGTTTATCGATGCATTTTCTGTTTTGAATGAATCATATAAGACTGATGTTCCTATACTAAGTAAAACAACAATACTGTGTGTTTTAGAGGCAGCAATTGTTAGTCTCTTGTTTTGGGGCTTATTTACAAAAGCCTTTGAAATGAGTTATGTATCATTGTTAATTTGAATGGAATTGGATGAGACATGAGATGCTGCCAGATATTAATGATTGCCAGAGCTCCATCACCCCAATTAGTTTATCCTTAAGACTAAGTACACCACAGAGGGAGTGTACTGAGGGTGTTCTTAATTCTCTATCATCATCTTCATCATTATCATCATAATTTTTCACCGTTTGGTTTTAGTTTTATTGATCAAAATAGCTGCCAGCTCATCCCCTATCCCAAACAGGTGAATGTGAATTATCTTTGACCTGATATGTATGAGAAAACTTGGACTATATTTTCAGTGAAATAAAAATTATAGTGCTTTATTTCAGGTTTTGATAGGACTACTCTTTGGTTTATGATCTCATTTAGTTTTCATACAAGGTCATTTGAAGAGTTGTCAAATCATATGAACTGTGTTATCTTCAAGACTGAAACAGTAGTTTATTGCCTGTGAACAATGACTTTCAGTGGCAAACTTACCTGCCAATTGCCTGATATAACATGGGTTTGGATGAAGATGAGTGGACTAAGATTGTCAAAATGGAGTTAAGATAACTTCTGTGGCATGGAGGAGACATCTGCAAGAGCATTATGAATATCCTGATTTCTTGTTCACATGTGCCTAACCGTGGTAACTATGAAAATAAAACTTGAAATTTGGAAGACAAGTCCATATTCTGGAAGTCTGACAGACTATTAGGTGCTTCCGTCTAAATTTCCAAGCTCCAGTTGGCCAGATGGTCAAACCTGTTCCTTTTTAATGGCAATCTTGCTACAGTAATATTTTCTTTTCTCACTGGGAACTGGGATTAGGGGAATGCACTGTTTTTTCAGGTGATAGCATGTCTAACTCTCATTTGAAAACTTCATCAGGGTCAAGTATACCAACCTGGTGGCTTGACATTGAGATCTACAAGAAGCTGTTAGAATGGCTTCCCCAAAATTTCCTGTTGTAGTTTGAGATGCTGATTGTGTCCAATAGAATATTTATGTTACAACATTTAGATTTTTGAACAACCAACTTCCCTCTTTGTGTTATAGCACTTGGTAATCCAAGGTGACAGCATCTTGAGTCAGGCAGAAGGAAGCTAGGAGAAGTGACTGGCACTTCCAGCTTAGAAATATCCCAGCTTGGTCTATGCCTAATCATAAAGACCTATTGACACCTTACTTGTTTTACAGAAGTCCAGGTATGTAGAAAAGGAAGGGGGTTATAGGAGTGATTTAATATTTAGTCCTGTGTATTTAACAAGAAATTAAGATGTTATCTATTTGAAAATGTTAATAGATGTTTTTAATATAATGCTTCAAAGATGTTATTCCTTTCTGTCTACAACAAGCTCTATTTCAGTTCTACTTAAAAGTTAAGACTGAAGAAGAACATGAATTTAAGTACAGTGTATATCAGATAAGAACCTCAATGTGAATATTTTATGTTAATTACTATATATCAACTGCACAGATTTGAAGGTTGAGTAAAATACAACCATTGTGAATGAAATAAAAATATATGCAATATGAAAGAGCTCATCCTAACATAAAAGTATTATATGGGTTATTGAAATATGAAACTCCTTGTGGCAAATGACACTACTCCCTTCAGACTTTGTTGCTTTTTAATGGAAAAGTGTAAAATGTAAACAAAAATATCTTGAATCAGCCTCTTGAAATGCAATTTGCAAGACTGTAAGTAAATGCAGGTTTAACACTTGGAGAATATTTATTCTGTTTGGTATTACTGCATACGTAGTTATATAGAGATTAAAAGTCACCAAATGGTTAAATTAGACATACATAACATATATAAGTATTAAGCAGCATCTGAGAATATAACTCAAGTGACTCAATGCAAATCAAGCCCACAAGGCAAAGGCTTGCCTACTTTTCCACCTCCCAGTAAAGAAAACACAGTAGCTTTTCACAGAACTTCAACTTTTCCTGAAGCCCTTGTTCTTATCAAATGAGTTTCATCCCACCTAACTTTGGCTTCCTGGAAGTTATTCACCCACACCAATCTAGACAAGCAGACGCCTCAGGGCAATTACCCATACATAGACATCCAGTGACATTTTAGATAGGTTATCCAGGAAAAGTCGATTGATTGAACATGTATGACCCAGAATCTGCTCCACTGGTTAGAGGTGGAGCACCGCTGAACAACTTGGTAAAGATACCTAAACTTCAGATAGCTAAAATTAGGTGAAATTAATTCCACGACTCATTCTGTCAACTTTACTCACCGTGTGCCTTAGAGGAGAAATGAAAGGGAATATTTTGGTAATTAGTTGCTGTTCAGCATCAAAGAGGACATCATAATTTAGCCACAGAATTTAAGCAGTCATCATTTGCCTATATACTGAAGGACATTTGAATCATCAAGCAAGCAAGTCTCTTGCAAACAAAAACTGAGTCTGAAAAATCAACATTCAAGCCAAGTGAAGTGAGAACATCTTTTCTGGGCAGGCTTTCTTACTTATCTTACTGTCCTCTCTCTTTCAAAAGGACAATGAACACAGATCATGTTATGGGTATGCAATATCTAGTCTCATGCACTTGAGGCTATGGTCTAGTGGTTAGGGAGATGTTGGGATGACAGTTGGACTTGATGATCCTAGAGGTCCTTTCCAGCTATAATAATTCTATGACTCTATGCAACTGTTGTTAGTGTTACTGTTCAAATTAGCATTTTTTTACACTAACCTGGAGGTGGTGGTGCACTTTCAGTTTCAGTTTCTGAAAAATGAGGAAAGAAGAGAGATAATGAACTTCAAATAAAAGCAGATATTTTTCACACATTTGGTATATGCTTGTTGAATTTGGACACAGTTTGGTTTAATTTAATATTTTAATGCAGTTCACAAATCTTTTTTTACTTTCAGACATGCAATGAATGGCATCGTCAGAGTGACATGGTCAGAGGCCTGAAACATTCCCTGTGAAGAGAGGGTATTGAACTTCTTCAGTATGGAGAGATATAATACTCCTAGAATCATAGAATCATTTAGGTTGGAAAAGACTTTTAAGATCATAGAGTCCAACTGTTAACCTGGTACTGCCAAGTCTACCATTAAACCATGTCCCTAAGCACCACATCTACACATCTTTTAAATACCTCTAGAGATGTCACTCAACCAATCCCCTGAGCAGCCTTTTCCAGTTCTTGACAACTTTTTCAGTGAAGAAATCTTTCCTAATATGTAATCTAAACTTCCCCTGATGCAACTTGAGGCCATTTCCTCTTGTTCTATTGCTTGGTACATGGGAAAAGAGACCAACAACCACCTCGCTACAACCTCCTTTTCTCCCTGACATGTATGTCATCTACCCAGTACATTTTGGGACCTTCTGGCAATTCCAGTTTAGAGCAGTTCTGGAATCCATGTTGAATTTCAGTTTTGAGTTTGATTTATATGTCAATTAGTCTCGAACTTAGGCTTAAATGTATAACCTACCACATCAATATGCTTCTGTCAGACGATATCCTATGTTAATCAAACATTCCATCAACTGGAATAGTATCTGATATGACTTTAATTGTGAAGGTTAATGGGTCTATTAACTGAGACTGGTTGAAAATAGTAATACTTATTGGAGATAGTGCATTGACTTATAGTTCAACTACTTGCAACAAGCTAATATTTAAAATGTTGAAATCCTTAACTGTAAGAGTAGATGGCTCTTGCTAACCTTTGTCATGTTATGGGCATTAACCTTTGGGACCCCACATCAGGTTATATTCAGGAAATAAAGTTTCAGTTTCTGTCACACAGAAATGCTGGTAATGGTATTCCTTTGCACTCAGGTCTAAATATAACTAAAACCATGCTTCTCATTCTTAATAAATCCATTTAATGTTTTAAAGGGAGGAATACATTTAGTACAAATATAATTTTAAACTGTGTGAATTTGATATGGTTTAGGAACTTGTGGTTATATACATCGATGCTATAGCAAATCCTTGTAGAGGGTCCAAGGAGAATCCCTCACTACACAAAAAGAGCTCAGTGTTCTGATGTTCCAGTCACAGCACCATTATATGGAATAAAAGGGAGAATTAATATTAAAGACCAACAGACTTAAAGTATATAACAATTAAAAAGCTTTTCTTAGATTAATAGTTTTTTTTTTTTTTTTCTGGTCTAATTACCAGCATACTAAGCTTTGCATTGTGGCCTAGGAAAATATTAAAATTTTTCATAAGAAAATATTAAAATTCCATCACAATAATGTATCTTGAAAAATATCCCCTTTACTACCATGACATTTCTCACTACTTCTACTGAGAATAAAATTCTGTGGCACAGAAGACTATTTCTTGCATGGAAAAGTAATAACAGAAAGCTATTGACTCTACACTTGTCTTTTTGAAATTTAATAGCTAGAAACAGGGAGTATTCTTACAAACACTGAATTAGAAAATTCTCCCTGGCTCACCAGGAAGAGCTATAAATTTATGAACAAAAGCTCACCAAACTAAGCATTTTCCAGGCTCAGATGAAAGAGTTATGAGTCGATTGAGGGTCTTGCCTTGACTTTTTCTTTTATTCTGAAAGGTATTTCATGGCTTCATCACTCAGTAGTATTAGTCAGAAATCACACATCTTTCCTGTCTTGTCTTACCTAGCAGTAGGCAGAGATGTTAGCCAAAATCTATGGCACAGACCAGATCCGAGACACTATTATTATGGTCTATACTTCATCTTACACATGCAGACATACAAGGAGATATTCAAAACTTGTACAACATCATGGGCAACTTACTCTAGTTGACCCTGTTCCCAGCAGGGAGGTTGGACTAGACAATCTCCAGAGGTCCTTTCCAACATAAACTATTCTGTAATGGGATGATGACTGAAGCAAGAACAAGAAATCAGTAGTTTCTTTTCTAAGACTAGGAGTAACTACTACCCCTTTCAAGGCTCTTTTGGCTAATGCTAGGAAAACTGAGGCAAGCACTGAGCTCCAGGAAGAGACCTGAAGTATGGTATGGGAGGAAAAAAAAAAGGGGGGGAGAGCTCCAGGCATTGGGGTGGCAGAGAAGTGGGAGATACTTCAACATAATCTTTTGGCCATGTGCAACCCCTTTCATGGTCATGCTTGGCTTGCAGTTCCATTCCTGAGGACAGCCAGGAAAATACCCATTAATAGCACCGAGTAGTTTCCACCTCCCTAAAGAATGATAGCCCTCTCTGGCTGACCTCTGCAACAGGCTTGTGAGCCAGGAAGAGGCTCTGTGCACTCAACTACCAGCTTATGGTTGTGCTCCTTTCCTAGGAGGCATGCTCACTGGAGTCCCCAGATGCCATTCCCAACAGCCCCATTGCCTAATATGGTGCTCTTTTGAGGCATTGTAAGTGGGGCTGGCAGTGGAGAAAGTGCTGCCTCCATCATGTACCCCTCAACACCTCAGGAAGTGTTCTTCACTGCACTGTACTGATGCCTCTTGAGCTACAGGTGAAAGAGACTGCTGAAGGTACAATTACCACTGGACTGATACCATAATATCAAGTGGGTCTTCTACTGAGCAACTCAAGTTAACTTCTGTCTTACAGTTCCTAGCACAAAAGTTAATATGCCTTCTTCACAGTTCTTTACTTAAGAATCCAAGAATGTTGCATTTCAGTGGATTGTATCATGCTAAATACAGACCTTGGGTTATCTGTTTGTCGTAAACTTGTAAAGAAGCTGGCAGGATAGAATTCTACAGCAAGAGAAGGAATTAACTTAGCAGTCCGTTCCACATGGCTACTGAGAAAGGATAGTATCTTAAGTGTAGTTAGCAAATAAAACGAAAGCACAACTGTCACTTAGATAACATCTCCAGGAATGCTTTCATACCTCAGCCATGTCATGAGATGCATCTAGGATCCAGTTTGACATGGGATATGAGCACTTAGAGCCAAGACATTTTTATTCGTGATTTATAATTATACAAGCATTCATACACTCTTCAAAATCAGCAGGAGACTCAACTTGGCCCATTGCCAACAATTTTCCATCACTGTTCCATGTTCACTATTTTCAGTTTTTCAGATAAAATAAGATGTAAAATCTCTTGTTGTGAATACAGATTACTAAGCTTTAAAAACTTTGGTGATTTTACCAATATGCCAAAGCTATGGAAATGTTTAAGAACCATGTTAACTTGGGACTGATGTTATTTAAAATTTCAATTCCATTTTAGGTCTGGATGCACTGACATCCAACCTGCAATAACCAGAAGAAGGTTTGGCAGGGAACTGGCAGGGTGCTTATGTGAGGAGGCCAGTTTTCAAGGGTTCTAAATTCCCACTTCCACTGGCTTCTGACAGCAAGCATAGAAATTCCCTGACATCATATATATTACTTTTCACATCAGAGTGTAAACATAACAAGACAAGCTTGACAGTTCTAAAAGAGTCTCTAGGTCCTACTCTACTACTGTGCTGGAAGCACAGTATTCTAGACACTTGCAGTTCAGACCATTCGAGAGCTACAGGTTATCACCAAGCATACTTGAAAAGAGGTCTGGCTCAATAACACTTCTCATCTTATGACTCTGCATTCATGACCACACTTGTTTTGGGCAGGCAGAGGAACTCTCAGTGATACTGGAAAACAAGTAGTGGGAGATTTTTTTGTGGGTTTTTGTTTTTAGGGTTTTTTCTCCCCTTAGGTGAATGAAATGACCTTGAGCATTAAATCAGGGTTTGCGCAAAGTCTAAAGATAGCATTTCACCAAGACTGGGTTGGAGCATTCACAAGAGGGGGGACGAAAGTCTCCTACACTAATTTCTCCCTGAAGTTAGATATAGATTGGTTACAACCCAGCAAAGACTCTGGTCTGATCAGCCAAGGGATTCAGGATCTCACCTAGTCTGACCAGAGGGCTTACTCCGATTTAGCTGAAAAGGAGATCAAGACTAATGCTGCACCACCATGGATACAAGTATGATATCTGTCTGTGTAATAGTAGCATATGAAAGTGACTTCTATATGTCAAAGAACACAAGGATGGTTACTTAATGCTTTTTGTCACAAAGACCTGTCAACTTACGTCAAATACAAGTAGGTGGATTAAGCCTGAGGGCATAGCCTCACAAGGGATCTGACAAATACAACTATTCTGTAGGCATTCCTAAAGTGCTGACTCTGCTAGTCAGACAAAAATAGACAAAATGCTAGTCTGGGGAGAGACCATGGCTCACATTGTCCCTCGTGTGTGGCCCTTACAGGACAAGAGAACTGCCACTGTGGCATGAGTTTCTCCTGGTGTAAATGCTCCACTGAAATTGATAGGCAGAGAAGGACCGAGGATGTTCACATCAGCAGCAGAGAAAAGCAGTAAAGTTTCTTCCTTTCAGTGCTGCTTACATTCTCTGCAAAAAAAAAATAAAATAGTGCTCTAAAGAAGACAAATGGTTCAAAATGCTTAGAACATTTTTTATGAGTCACTTTATCCAGGCCAGTATAGAGTCACAGTGGCATGAGTGATGTGATTAGCAGCCCTAGCCTCATCTTTTGGAATACAAGAACTTGCTCAACAAACTATAGAGATTACCAGAGCATGATAAACATTTCATTGGGAAACTACTGTTAGCAGACCCCAGACTAGATGAGCTGGGAAACAGAAGGCTTGATTCAAAGTAATCTGTAATCAATAAAGATGCACTTAATGTGTTCAGTTGGTCTTAAATAGAAGCAACTGCTATTCTCATCAGTAAAGAGTGGTATACTCAGCATTCTGAAAAACCTTAGCACAGTCATGCAGACAGGGTCTGCCCACTGCCTTATGAGTCTCTTCTCCACTGAGAAGTCTGATTTGTGTGCCACTTCTGCAGACAATTCCCAGTTTGAGTGGGAGCAAGAAACTGAAACACCAACTGAAATAATTACCTTTTTTTTTTATGAATATCCATAGACATTTTCCATGTAACTTTCAAGGTAAACTTATAAAAACTAAACAGACTTCAGTCCTAGGTTCTGAGAGCAAAAGTCATTCTAAAGGAAGGAAGTGAAGAAGTAGGTGCTTCTGTGAAGGTGCTCTGGTGGCTGCCTAGATAACTACTATTGTGGCCAACAGTGTGATCCAACCAGGCTGATAAATTTATTCATGTATTTCTATTTTCTGTTTCCTCTTGTAAAGATGGTGCAGACAGGTGAGACTGCCTGTTTTGACTCACTGTGACTGTTTCTGGGTAGACATGAAAACAGCAGCCTTAGGTTGCTGTCTCTTTTTTGCAAGAAAGTGAACAAATAAGCATTTTCACTGAAGCTGAAATTATTTTTATATTCTAACAATTAAAAGTGCTATAATCCAGTGATACATCTTCAGGTAGGGACTGGAGAAGAAATAAACTTAACAAAGGGCTTGCTTAAATAAACAGTTTTGCCTATGATTAAAATTAAAAACCATTCCTACCGAATTTCATCTTGTAGGAAAAATACAAAACCAAGGGTCACAATTAGTCCCAGCATATAATCTCACCTACAATACTTCTGCTTCAGCAGTCTTCCAATTATAGATGATTTTATGGGCCACAAGATCTGATCAAGCCATCCCATGATAAATGTAGAATGTTTCCTGACTTAAGGACTGAAAAACTGAATGAATAGTTGGAACAAAAGCCAATTGATAGTGAGTTCTGTGGAATGAATGAGATATCAAACAAATAGTTTATAGAGCCACTCGAGGACGTGAAGTATAATTGGTGATTCCATAATTTGTCTTCATTGCCATTCATAATTATGGAAGTGCATAAAGCAACCATTGCTGGTTTATTGTATTTTCCTCACAGTTCTCATTTTTCTAAAATGATGCTATTAAGTCAGATCTGATGATATGTAAACTTATATATCTTTGTTTTCATACAGGAATTCATCTCTAAAAAACACTATATCCATGACCTTGAACAAAAAGAATTTCTTTGATAATTTACGTATCTATATTCTCTAGACCTAAGTTTGTTTAGGTACACTGTCCAGTAAAGGACTAGTTCATCCATGCATTGAAACTCCCCATATTTAATTTCTGCTAGGTAGGAGGCAGCCATCAGCAGTCAGCACCCTGATCAGATGGTGCAAGCTTTGAAGCTGCGTATGTACTGTAACTGGGAACTGGAAGCCTGCCAAGTGTTGACAGTATTTAGTATAGATAAGAAACCTAAAAGTGGTGGCTTTAGTCTAGTTATCAAGTTCCCATGCATTCTCAAACTCATTTTCAAGCTACTCAGCCCACAGGGTACCAGAATGGAGTAACTGAATTCCATGTATACTTCCTTTGTGTCTTTCTTCTCTTACTTTATATCAAAGAAATTGATCTATGAAATTTAGTTTCTGAGCACTTGTGCATCAAAGACAAAAAGGAATATCAGTGCTTGTGTCTCACAGAACTTTCTGACTAAATGTTTTTCTATTGAGCTTTTCAGAATTGCAGCTTTCTAACTTACTCCAGCATCAATAAATATATTTTTTTCCCTTTAACTTCCAAAACTGAAATTATTTGATGCTATCTATATGGTAAAAAGATTTTGCTCAAATTTATTACAGTGTTTACCAAAGTGACTTGTGCTGATACTGTAATTCATTTTGCCATTGTAACTTCAAGGCTTTTTCTACAGAGCTGTACCTACAGAGCCATTGAAAAATTCCCCAAGTCTGTCTTTTTGTGGCTATATTGATTTAGCTTTTATTCCACATCTTGATGTGGTAAGTTTTATTTTCATGTTTGGAAATAAAACATTTTATTTTGACCTATCATCACAAAACTTGTTATAAAATGAGGTGTATGCAATTGCAAATTTCACTGGAAAAATTCTTAGTAGGTATTTTCCCCATAATATTTACATAGTGAAAACTGTAGGAATTCCACCCAGAGTCAGTTGCTTCCTACATATGGTAGCTCAATAATAGAAAGTATCTAACTTTCCTGTATTATGACACCACCTCAGTTGATATACCACCAACTTAATGTAATTTGAACTGACTCCCTGCCACTGAAATTCCATATTCCTCATCTACTTTTATCAATCATCTGAAACACCTGATCTGGCCTTCTGAGCCTTATAGATTTACCTCTATGCATTCAAACCTGAAAGCACTAGCTCTGCTTAGTCTCAGCAGTTAGCACAGATTTCTGTCTTCTGATGTATTAAAAAAGGGCTGAAAGTGTGGTGGAAGCTCTGAAGAATCCTTGTCACTATACTATGGTTCAGCTGTGAGTATTCACTCTACTTTTTTTTTAATAGTGTATGTTGGAAACTTCCCATTAAAGTCTAAGAATAGATTCATACTATCCATCTAAACCTACCTGAGGGTCTGTCTTGCATTTGCTGATGACCCATAAGGGGCGCTGCTGGATTAACAATATGGCCCATGTTCCCCCTTTGCTGTCTGGATTTCCAGCCTCAGGTATGACTGGGATTTCCAGAGAGCAGGGAGCAGTCAGAGCAAGTCTGATTCTTGTCTTCAGGTTAAAAATTACTGATCTGTCTCACAGGTCAAAATTCAGTGATCTGTAATTTAGTATTTGCAGGGACAAAAGACACACAACAATAGACAGGGTTGGGTTTTTTTTTAGTTTCAGTGTTCAGGATACAGTTTTTTCCACATAAATACAAAATGTATGAACACAGTGTAGTTCATACATTCTTAGATTCATCAGATGTTGCAATTTTTCATGTGTTAAATTGACTGTAAGGTAATATTTTTTTGGCAGCAAACACTAATGAGAAATCAAGCTTTCAAAATGAAGTGGTGAGACACTGGAACAGGTTGCCCAGAGAGGTGGTGGAAGCCCCATCCTTGGAGATTTTTAAGACCAGGCTGCGTGGGGCTCTGAGCAACCTGCTCTAGTGGGACGTGTCCCTGCCATTGTCAGGCGGGGTTGGAACGAGATGATCTTTAAGGTCCCTTCCAACCCTGACAATTCTATGATTCTATGACTCCTGGCCTAGCCAAGTGAAATTATTGTTTTAAATAACACAAACCTAACTAATCTTTGTTAAGTATTTACTGAAATCAATTAATTCACTCATTAGAAAATTACCTCTGTGAAAAAAAGTATGGCAATAGATTGACTTTATTCTCAGTTTTCTATCCTTCTTAATTTTTTATCTGGAAGCAAATATTTTAATTTAGTTCAAGCAATTTCCTAGGGAACAATGAAAGCAAAAGACACCAGAATATGATACCAGAGATAGCAGTACACTGAGTAATGCTAAATACTCTTCTGAAAGCTGCAAAATGTAATAAAGTGGACCAGGTTATTGGATTACAAATTTTATAAAAGAAAGAATTTCTGCTCAGCAATGACAGTAATTTATTCCTCAAATATAACAGTGTATATTCAATGATAGTTGCACTTCCAATTATAGGATAAAAGTCAACAATAAACTTGAAAGAGCAGTTATTTCAAGGGATGAGTATTTAACCAATAAGGAATTTCCTTTCAGATTGTCCAGATAATTTCCAAGCCAGTTCAGGAAGCATTTTGCTAATTTAGAAAAATATCTTCACTCTTACATGATCTAAATCATGACACTGTTATTTTGCTGAGCTACCTTGAAATATTTCTCTCTGAATCAGGGAAATCAATTGCAGAATTTTTTTATGGAAACCACATTATGAGTCCAGTGCTCTGCATAACTACAGTATGTTCCACCAAGGACTATGCCCCTTGTTGTTCCATGCATTCAGGTTAGTCCTGAGAGCCATGGGAGCATGTGCAGATAGTGGGAAATCATTCCACTTAGAGAGCTTGACTCTTAAGGGAAAATGAGAGCATTAGGGTAAAGTCGTGCTGATGTGAATTCATGCAATCTAACTTACCTCATCAAATCACAAGGAAGCATTTGAGGCATGCTGATAGGTTTCATTTTAACTAAATTTCAGACTAAAACATTTCAACATTTTAAAATGAAAGATTGCTGATATTCCCATTCTATTGTTTTTGAAATGTGAACTTTTCTTTGAGGGTCAGGGCAAAACCAAACATGCACATGTTAGGATTTCCCCAGGACTGAATTTATTACCTTGTTATCAGTTCTTTCTCGAGGTAACATGTACTACAACTGTGTCTAAACACCATCATGACTGTCTCCAAATACCAAGTAAGAAAAGCATTTGCTTCAAGTCTGTTCAGCAGTGGGTGACAGATAATTTGATACTCTTTTCAAGAAGGAAGAATCTTCTCAGACTTCCTTCATATAAGGGCACTCTCCTGTCATCTGCACTTCAGTACTCATCTTCCTGTTGAAAGACAATGGCTTACAGAATGGGATGGTAACAAGGAACCCTGACATAGGGCTGTCAGACATGCAGGCAATTAGAGGTCATTTCAAGTAGCTGGTCACTAATAATCCATTACTTATGTCAACTCAATTTTTGTTCAATGCTAATTTTCATTTTTTAGACTTGTGGAAATTAATTTGCTTAAGATGAAAAGGAGGATAGTAGCATCCACTTTCTTGACTGAGGGTGACTCATATTTATGGTCTACAAAATTGAGGGGCTGCTATTTTTTGTGAGTGCTGATGTTCCAGTACATGCCAACCTAAGATGATTTGTAATTAAGTCTGGAGAAGAATTTAAAAAACCCCAAACATAACAGACAAGGCAGGAAAGCTTTGTATCAGATTTGCAGTATTGCTGATATCGAACACTAAAATAAACAGAAGTTACCTTAAACCTCAGAAATATGCTCAATTAATGGGAATTCTATGTATTTACTTTGGGAGGTTTCTTTCTGTAAGCTTATTTGCATATAAATATTTATTGTTGCTCAGATGCCTGGCATTCAGCATTGTATTGAAAACACGTTTAGGAGTATATGTGGAGAGAAAGGACTTTTTCTCTGGGTAAAACTGTAGGAGATCTAAGGTCCCAGAGATCTATGGCCCCAGGCAAATCTTTGGTGGATCGTGCAAAAATATTTACATACATGAAAGTCATGTATGTCCCTTTGTGGGTGTTAGGAATATGAAATGATGTACATCTGTCTGTTAATACTGTTACATTTTCTACCTCTCAAGCTCATTCTGCAGCAATGAAGAAAACTGTGAGAATTATAAGCCTTCACTTTAAGAAAATCACTTAGCTTTGACTTTAAAGAAAACACCACAGCAGGATGTTTGCAGACAAACCACGAGGGTTTGCATCAGTAAATTACTCAGTGATATGTACAAAGCATGACAGCAAAATGCATTTGAGATGCTGTTGTGAATAACAGTCACAGCTCACTGAATATACTTTCTCTTCAGCTAAAAAAGCTGTTGGATAAGGGAGAAACCTTCATTACAAAACATGGAAATGCAAAACAAGGGCAAATAAAAGGGGCAGAGGACAGAGGTCAGATTTCCCCTTTAAAAATAGGGCTAAGGAAAGCTTAGATGAAAGATTAGTAAGGCTGGAGGGAATGCCATGGAAAAAATGTCATCAGGCATCTGACCCTCTGTGCCTTCACTGAAGTCTGCATCTGTGGAGGAGTGGCTCCATTGGTATTATGCTCCTCTTTGGGTCTAAAATAAGATTTCTGGCCTAGATACTATGTTCTTACAAAAACAGGAGATACCAAATGTGCTACAGTGTATGTATATGAGTATCACAGCACAAGACCCAGAAGCTATTAGTCAATGAATTACTCCATCTGCATGGTATTTCTTGTGTGACTGTTCCTAGATATCTCTAGCCACAGACATTCTCCACATCTCCAGGTCTACAAGTTTTCTGTAATACTTCCTTGGAGCAATGCTTTGGTGGTACTGGAAACTAATAAGGCTGTTGAAAAAGAACAGAAATGCAATGTTGTGTACATTAAGGTGTGCAAATAGTTTGAAATGTTTCATGTCAGATCAGAAAACAGCAAAAGGCCCTATCAGTAGCACAATGAGATCAGACTGATAAGAGGGAGTTTTTGTTCAGTTGGAACTGTTGCTATGGGTCATAATTTGTGCATTTATCTTGCATGGAAAAGATCTTGTGGCAGAACATTATGAAAATGAACACAGTAAGCTTTTCATTTTGGGTGTCTTTGGGTTTTAGCTGCATCTGTATACAGCTTAATTTCATCACAGCTTCAGGGTTTTGAGAGAACACAAAATCTGGGATAGGCTTTCAGACTAGGTTTGCATGCTGGCTGAGTAGAGCATGACTCCCATTCAAGAAAAAAGGTAACCATGGGAGCTGCTCTGTGAGTTGCTTAAGCTCCGACTTTACCTAATTTGTTCCATCCAGTCCATTCAATAGCAAGAAGTGGAGCAAATGTCTCTGCAATTTATGTCTATGCACACAGAACTAAGATTTATAAACAGAAATCTGTATGGAAAGGGACTCTTCATCTGTGTCTGTATGACTGCAACCTACTCTTGGCATTTATGACCAAAATTAGGAAGTTATTCTGAGCCTGCAAAGTTGTAATGAGTGTGTATTTTAATACAGATCCCTCTCAGGAAGCATCATGGTACTGCTGAACAATGCTTTCAGACACTCAATAAAACCACCACTTGATCCTATAGAGAATTAAATTAGAACAGAGCTTTTTGTAACCACCTGATCAAAATAACTTGCTAGAGCCATCACATATAAGGGCAACTGCCCTAAGAAGTAGATCACATGCTATTTTCAGTTAGTAATAGGGCCAGGGGATAGCAAATTACGTAAGAAGTATTTCCTCATCTCCAGGGAAGGGAGAATGTTCCATTGCTGCAAGATACAGCCAAACTCCCTTCTCACTGCAGTGTCTGTACACTTTTGGGAACATGGACATGGGACAAGGAGGGGCTCTAAGCTGTGGAATGGGTCACCCAGTCATACTTCCACATCTTGGTACTGCATGAAAGTCACATGCACTGACCAACTTGCAAGTTAGCATATTCATGGGGGTCTTTCCTGAAACAGCTTCACTCCAAGGCAGAGCATGGAGCAATTTTTAGGATGGCAAATGATTTTGAATTTTGGAACTTTTCTGAGACTGTGCCATATTTGACTTGATGTTCTACTATCCTCTGACACAACTCCAGGAGATCTAATGTCCTAAATTAACCCCCCAACTAGCACTACTAGAGAGCAGGGCATGCAACATCTCAGTGCTACGACATCTAACTCCTCCATAGCTAACTGCAACAGAGGCCACAGTTATTTTGGCACTTTCAACTGAAAATACACATAAAGGCACTTGGCAAAGCAACTTTCCATTTCCTCTCATTGATGAAAAAATAAATAAAATTAAAAAAATAATAATTTTGAGTTGATTTAAACACTCAGACATAAAATAAGATACATTGATTCCTTCTTACAAAAAAATAAAGCAAGTAAAACTTTCTAGATCTCCCAAATAACAAAACAAACAAACAAACAAACAAAAAAAACCAAAAAAACCAACCCACCGAAACCTGACAGCAACACTTTAAAAAAAAAAATCTAAAAATAAAAACAGTTATCACCTTGGTGATTGCAAATGGGTGCACTCTTCTCTGCAGAGGTGAACCTGGGCCCTGTGTACTTCTGCATTTATTAAGGGAGAGCTCCTGAGTATCACATGCAAATAACGATGGAGTGGAACCCTCTTCTTGTCTTCTTATAAAACTACACATTGTAGAAAATCCTCAAACACTAACTGAGCAAATTATAGAGAGTAATTCTGCAGCCTTAATGTTAAGGTACTCAGAAAAAAAGGGAGACACGTGGATGTGCAGTGTGTGCAGTGTCAGATAGGAGTCCAAGTTACCATTGTAATCAATGGAATTAGACTTTTATTCACCACAAAATAGCTGCTTATGGATCATTTAATTTTCTTAAACGCAGGTGATCAATGACATTCAAATGTTGTACCATACCCTTCCGGTTTCTAGCTGCTACTCCAAAGCATTGCAAATCTCCCATAGGTCCTGAGTCATATCTGCCAGTCCAAAATGGGTATTATGTGTATCCTAGAGAGTCTCGTATGTCAGTAAGCACCTATGTTTAGGCAACTGCTGGCTGGTCAGCTGAACAGCAGCATGGGCTCCACTGATTGTAATGACCTGCTGTCCATGACTCTAGTGGGAGCAGGGACACCTACTTCACTTGCACACGCTTCCATTTGGGTATCTGGTTCCTAATCCAGAGATCATTTGTGGCAATGTAAAGACCATTAGAAACTTTATAGGTTCCGGACATAAAAATTTTCAATGAACTAACGTGGACATTCATGTCAGATCAGTCATCTCTTCTCTACCTCTTAAAAAAACCAACAACTCTTCAAAGCAAAAGAATAAAATCTCCCCATGGTCATAAAGTGCATCAGAGTCCTTTACAGAATGATGGAAAAATGTCTTCAAATATTGGCTCGATAACAGCAGTGAAAAAGGGAAACCTTTTTTTGGAGTCTTCAGAAGCAGCACTTCAGTTGTGACTGACTTTAGAGAGGGCTGGATGGGAACAGAAGGGTCTGTTTCTCAGCCACGCAGTTCAGAGTCAAGAGACAAATCTGTTTGCAGCGGGACTAAGAAAACTCTAATTTCAACTGAATTTAATGATTCTATCTGGTTGCCTTCTCTTTTATTTTAAAGATTTTTACATTCAGTGTAAAGCCACATTAATATCTAGATGAGAAGAAATTTTTTCACCTCACTCTAGCACAGTTATTAAATTAGGTCCTCTAACTTAGTGGAATCTCTGCATTTTCCCTGAGTGATGACTCTAGTATTTGGCCCTATCCCAAGGAAAATTTCCCTGGGCAATTTCTTTTCAAACTTGACTTGGACTTCCAGTTCAAGGGACCCTCTGGATGTCCCCTCAAGAAACATGAAGCATGTTGTACAACATATTTTCCAGGGACCTTTAACGTGTGTGGCAGCTACTAATGTTTGATAACTGAGGTCTCCCCAGATCTCTCTGCTTTTTGTTTTTTGCTATGTGACCACAGACCTAACCATCTTCTTTGGTAGATCCCTGAAACTAATATGAAGAAACTCATCCAGATTTTCATGGAACAGAAGGGTACTGGTAGCACATTGATTTTTTTTTTAAAGCTCTCTTAAAGTGATATATTTAGGAGGTATGAGGGGAAAGAACTGGGCAGACCTTTATTTATCTTCCCAACAGGTGCAGAATAGGGAGGCACAAAGGCAGCAATTGCTAATTTCAGTTTTCTGAAACACAAAGCACTCTCTGGTCTGCTGAGAGACCATTCCCTGCTTTTCTAAACTCAGTGAGTTTTTTATTTTATTGTGACTATATTAAATATTTTTCCCGTGCATAGATGCACTGCTTTTTGCACAGGGAAGGATGAGCTTTTCAACTCAAATAAGAACAACCATAAGACAGATCGATCTTGTATTATTGACCTGCATGGGTATTAAAGTGAAAAAAAAAAAAAAAAAAGAAAAGAAAATCAATGCAGTTCCTTCAGTTTACAACATAATAAAACAAAACATAAAAACTCCAAAATACATCAAGTTTGTGGCTTTTTCCTTGCCAGTATAGGGTTTTTTTCAATAAAAATAATCTGATTGGAAAAGTAGCCTTAAACTTTGGAGCAGTGGAGATGGAAGGTCAAAGAATAAATCTGAGATGCTCTGGTAACTCAGAAGGAAGTGTGGGAGCAACACTTAGAAATTAGCAATGGAAGGTCAGACAGTCTAAGAACAACCCAATTCCCAGCGTGCAACAAGATCTGTTCAGGAGGACACAGCTCTATAGGGTTTGGGACAGGAGCGGGGCACACCCTAGCAGATCTGATTACAACAGTTAGGCATAAGTTTGCTTTCCATTTGTGAGGGCTTTAAATTTATTAGCTAGAGGTGATGAAGAGAAACTTTCTAAAGAATTGAGAGGGAAAATAAGATAAGCGGTTAGGATTTCTTCCTTCCCTCATCCACCAAAACTCATTTACCTGTGACTAATACAGTGCTTGTAAATGATATGTATAGGCCTGACTTTGAGTGTGATTTGGCTCCAAGACAGAAGGTAGTTAGAAATAATAGGAATGTATTTTACAGTCAGTTGTGCAGAGGGGCAATGATGATGTCAGAAGACGGATGTCTGAATGCTTTGCTTTTGCCTCTCTGGAGCATGTACCTATGCAGCGAGATCAGCAGCAGCTGCACTACTCAGTTTGATGCCGTAATAAAATGAATATACAGGTCCCATCTTCTGCATGGAAAGCACCAAGCAATGATATACAATGTTCACGTGCTGGATTCTTGACTTTTCAGGAGAACATTCCATCAGCAGTGTTAATATTGACACAAGCCAAATCCATATACCAAAGGAGAATTTCCATTTAACTCCTTTTTCACCTCTGAAAAATTGTCTAGCCTTGAAAATATGGTATTAAAAGAAGTCTTACTTTAATTAAATTTTATCCAACCTAGATACTGAGATTGATTTCCCACTGGAATGCTGCTCTACATTTCCAGTTATATGGCATATATGACTAGATGACTTGTTTGACAATGCTTATTATCTTTATAGACCAGGCTGTGGTGTTTTAAATACTACAATATATAATGCAAATATAATTATAGAAGAATCACACAATTAAACAAAACCGGTCATGTTTAAAAGTCAATAGAAATAAAGGTTGTTTCAACCCAGCTTCTTCAGAGGCAACAGTGTAACCATATCTCCAAAGTAGTCTCTACTTATATGTCTGTTTATCTCCTTTCAAAAATTGCTTCATGTTTTAGGGCTTGACCTTCCAACGGACAACATAAACACATAGTTTTCTTCACAACTTTTACATCTATGCTGTTTATAGATAGAAATAAGTTTTACTAAAACATTGTCTAAAGTAGGCACCCTGATTTTTAATTTTGGTTCCTTGCTAGTTTGTGGATGCTCCAGGCAGTATTCAAGCAGAACTTTCAACTCTGAAAATGAAGTTGGCAGACAGTTGATAAATGCTTTGGCTTAGCATTTGGAATGGTCACTTAACTCATGGCCATGAGTTATTTCCTAGATTGGGGAGAATAAATAAGGCAAATTTACAGAGCTGCCTACTGAGGACTGACTTGCACCTGTCCCTGTGGGATGATGCCCACAAATAGTTTGAAACCATTTCTCTTGAGAGACTTGGCATTTCTACAAAAGCATATCCAAATGCCATGTCCTGTGACAGTTTAAGGAGGCGCCTAATTAATGAACAGGTCTTATTATGGATATTGGTTAAAGGAAAGGAGGGAGAGGAAAGATTGACTGAGTGATTACAATAAATTACAGGAAGTAATTATATGAGGGAGAGTTATTTTATTAGTCACCAGGAAAACTAAAGGGTGTTAAATTTAAATACACTGGTAAAGGTCTTTGGCACCATAGTTCTACATTAGTCATCCACTGGTTCAGTTAACCCATCGATGTAAACTCCA